>CANYLF010990449.1:0-26602 GCA_948193215.1 Bocquillonia castaneifolia | reverse complement strand
TTGGGAGAAAAATATGAGGGGGAGAGAGAGACTGTTCGTGTTTAGGGCTACGGAAAACCCTTAACTTTTTTAAAAATAACGACTTATTTATGATGGACACTCTGTCACAAATGTCCCAAGTCCGTCGCAATTTAAAAATTTATTTTTATGATATGGCGACCAAAACATTTGCATCGGTTTCCATGGTCCCCGTCACATATATTGCTAAAACAATCGCAAATTCTACGCGCCAATGAGATTTATTTAGCGTGAATACCCGCTATATATTTACGACCACATTTGCGATGGCATCACTTACTCCGTCGCAAAATCAACAAATTTACACACATCGTCACAAATTTGCAACATTTTGATGGCAAATTTAGGAAATTTTCGTCTGCAAAAACCTACTTTTCTTGTAGTGTATATTTTATATACAATGAATTAATAGTAACAATGCTTTTAGTGTATATTTTAAATACAACAAAAATATTAAAATTGATAATAAATTCACAGTCAAACCAGTAAGACTGGTTGAACCGTAATTCAATTTTGAAACCAGTTTGACTCCTAGTCTGGTTCTAAAAGCATGGGCAAGAAGTTATGTTTCTCGCACTCCTGCATGGTATGGCTCTAACATGGAATCAAAGTATTTGAAAAGTATTTGAATGCTATAGATAGACAAGGATGATTACTTAAATTAGGCTTCACATAAAATATATAGACACCAAAATAACTTTTGTATTCCTGTAGAACTATTTAATTGTATAAGTACCCTTCCAAAACTTTAGAAAAGGTCTAACAAATCAAAGAAAGATTTCAACCATTGTCACTTGACCATTAACAGAAAATTAAAATTAGAAGATATAATTTGAATTTTGTGAAAACTTAGAGATTGATGCAGAAGATCATATTAATTGTCATGTTCATTTTCCATCACAAAAGCTGCCATCATCATCATCATCATTATTTTATTGGAGCTGCTATTAACTAAGCTAGTAACTTATTAACTATTTTGTTGAGACAATATTTTTGCATGGGACTATTAGAGACTTCAAATTTCGATCTTTGCTCAAAAAACCTTTTCCTAACTAATAAAAATATAATACACCAAAAATCTTCAAAATTGATATTCGAATTAAATGTTGACAAGGCCTTTCATTAGTGCTAATGAAAGTGGATACGTGTTTGAAATTGAGTGGTAGCATAGAAGACCCTTCATATATTTATAGATAAATTACAAAGATTAGGTTACCCACAGGAAAAAGAATTTGGTGGTATTTAAGATGATATTAAATTGTTAAAAAAAATATTCCTTTTTAAGTTGGTAAGAAGGTGAATGAGAAAGCCATAATTAAACCATGCATGGTATAATAAAAAGTCGACTGTAATGGGATTGTTACACTTTGTCTTTTCCTATTAGGGTTTCTTCGAGTTTCCATTTATATATTAACCCTAGTTCTTTAACCATTGTTAAACCATTCTAAACTTAGTAAAGTTCAGGTTACTTGGCAGATATTATCAGAGAGTGGTTAACAGTCACAGCAACCTTTTGTCGATATATCCTTCCATTAGAGGACAGTGCAAAGGAAAACTTGTTACAGGGAATTACGTGGAATGCCACTATATTAATATTATTGAATTGCCCCTTTTGCCATTGGACCATGATCGAGTGGAGTGCATTTTAATTTGTATTTTTATTTACTTAGAGGGGCAGGTTAAGAAATTAATTAAAACTTTATCTGCATATATAATAAATTGCCTCTTCATGAACTTAATACAAAACTCTCTAGTTCTTGTTTACAAGCAAGAAATTAAAAGATAAACATAGGTATGGAAAGTTGTCTCTCTTTTTCTCTTTGCCTGGTTTGCTTATGAATTGCACCAATATTTATATATATAAATAATAATATTCCTGGGTTTCAGAATTGCTTATAGTTTCCATTTGTCATTTATTTTGTGTCTTCTAGTCCCTTATTTGAACCCTTTTTTTACACATACATATTAGAATTTAGCTTTTTATTTACTTTCCATTATTTGAAACATAAATTTTTATGCCTTTTTGTGGTTTTGATAATTAATCACTGGATCTTATATATTTTCTCTTGCTATTCCTTTTTTTTTTTTTTGCATGAAAGATCAGGAATTCAGGCTTGTAAAAGAGAGAGAGAGAAAAAAAGAGCACATTGTCTTCTTTTAATTTTTTCTTTCCTAAAGAAGTATAGATAGAGAGTAAACTTGCTGGAAAAAGAAGAATTATGGGGCGTGGAAAAATACCAATTAAGAGGATTGAAAACCAGACAACAAGGCAAGTGACATTCTCTAAAAGAAGAGCTGGTCTTCTTAAGAAGACACATGAACTTTCTGTTCTTTGCGATGCCCAAATTGGTCTCATCATCTTCTCTAGCACTGGGAAGATGTGCCAGTACTGCTCTGAACCTTCAAGGTCATTTCCTTTAATTTCATCATCAACCTTATTTCATGTTTTTTTTTTTGCTTCTTAATTAAATTCACATAAAAGGGTGTTGTTGGTTTTGATTGTTTTCTTCAATTTCTTCATAATTATTTACAGATCTATCTTTTCTTAATTATCAGAATTTGAATTCAACCAACTTGGTTTTTGTTTTGCATGTTTCTGAGTCTGACAAGGTAGCTAGGGTTTCTTTCCTCTATACCAGTCAAGGGTCCCCTCCACCAAAAGTCTAAAACACTCATTTTCTATGGCAGCTTTTCATCCCTTTTATTTTACCTTAATTATTGTTTCTTTTTTATTTCCAGTAACTTTAAGATCTATGCTGATATTATCATCATTATTATTCATTTTGACTGGTAAACATTTGTATTAATTCTCCATGGTATATATGAAGATGATTTGGCCTCTTTCTATTGCTTGATGATGTTAAATAATTAATTTACCTAAACTATATTATAATCATGTTTTTTTTTCCCTTTTGGATCCTGGTTCAGTTGTTCATTCTCATGATCTCAAATTTATATATGAAGTGTATTTTAATTTTGGTGTATTTTTATATGTCATCTGAGGTTAATTTCATGAGCTTGCACTATATAAAGGATTGGAATTTCATTTGCTGAGAATTTGTTTTCAACTACCACAAAAAACATTTATATTTCAGAAATTCAATGAGGGAGAAATTGCTAATTTTTACTATTTTTCCTTTTATTTGCAAGGAAAATACAACTTGGCTTCTTTTTTTTTTTTTTTTTTCTTTTTGGGTTTTCAAAGAATTTGTTTAGTATTTTTGGGTTTTATTGAACTATATATTCTTTATCTCAAAAATGAAAATTTTAATGTTTCTACATATATATATATACATTAACGCTGCTAAATTTCCCAAGTAATAACTAGCATCTGCTGGTCGACCTGGACATACAGGCATTCATGGAATTTTGCTACAAATAGAAATACATAATAGTTAATTCAATAATATATAATTCTACATGGTGGTCTGAAAAAAGGCCAGAAGCAAGTACAGCATGATTATAAAGACAGTATATAAATTAGCTCATTACATCTATATATATATATATATATATATATAATATTACTGTATAATAAAATGGGTATATATATCTTGTTCCAGGATGGAGCAAGTGATTGACAGGTACCAGAAGGTTTCAGGGACTTGCATTCCTGAGAATGATAACAGGGTAAATTAAATGAAATTCCCTAATTATGAATAATTTTTGAAAGTCTAGAGATATGCTCATATTTACACAGTATATATATATATATATTCTCCTTACAAGCAGGAACAGCTCTTTGGAGAGTTGGCGATGCTAAAACAGGAAACTCGCCGTCTTCAGCTGAACATGAGGAGGTACACCGGAGAAGATGTAAGCTCTATTCCGTTCGAGGAATTGGGTGAACTTGAACAAGAACTTGAACGCTCTGTTGCCAAGGTCCGGGATCGGAAGGTACTCTCTAACTTTACCTACCACTATTATGCATTCAATTCAATGCTGACTATATAAATGACTATTGATCCGTTCAAATTGTTCTCTTCTGATCAGAAATGCAAAGTTTAAGAGAATTCAATAAGATTGGAATATTATATATACCAACTGATCTCACTTTCTTCTTCTGTTGTACATTTAGATTGAGGTTTTGCAACAGCAACTGGATAATCTGCGCAGGAAGGTGAAATTCTCTTTCTTTTGGATTATCCTTTTTCTTTATTAATTTAATGCAAACTAATGTCATCTTCTTTTTCTACGTCAGGAGCGAATACTGGAGGAGGAAAACAGCAATATGTATCGTTGGGTAATTAAGAAACTTATATACTAATTTTTCATTTAAAGATCCTTATGGAGATTGCTATACATTTTCACTGATTGTTATATATCTTTTTATTAGAATATATAATATAGTTAATTAATATATATAAATAAATTTTTATTAGATTCAGGAGCATCGTGCAGCAATGGAGTATCACCAGGCAGTTATGGAAGTGAAGCCAGTGGAACATCAGCAGATTATTGATCAATTCCCATTCTGTGGAGAACCAAATAGCGTCCTTCAGCTTGCAACTATTCCTTCTTCTGAGATTCATCCTTATCATCTCCAGCTTGCTCAACCCAACCTTCAAGGTCATAATTTGTAAGGTAATTTAATTAACTTAACAATTATTTATTAATTATCTTCTCTCTGTTGCATAGTCATTACGTTAAATTGTCCTCCTGTCTCATAAATTAATTGTGGATTAAACTATAGGAATTACATTAATTAATTGCACGTTTATTTTCTTCTTGTTTTTCCTACCTTTTGAAGGAAATCATCAACTGAAATTTGGGTTGAGCTAAACTATATATATATATATAATTCCCTCTTGCTACCAGTTTAACTTGGCTTAAATATATAATTTACAACGTTTTAGAATAGGGTCAGCATAGGGGCCAAAATGCTCATTTCCCTCTTGCCGTTGATAAATTACTATTTGGATTTTTTTCCTTTTTTTTTTTTTTTGTTTATACACATAATTATATTTTCATTATCTAATTTTGTCCACTGGGTTTTTGCAGAACTATCAGATTTTCAGAGAGGGCTTCCTTACATTGAAGTACCGGTGGCGTACAGTGCAATATACAGCTTGGATATCACTTTCAAAACAGATTAATATATGGTTTTTATTTATTTTTACTGGATTTTAAACATGCTATTATATATGCTGTTTTTTTTTTTTTTTGAAAAAATATTATAGATGTTGTTGAAGTTGTGGTTTCATGTTATGACAATTGTGCCTCTCTCGGTACCTTTTTCTTTTTTTTTTTTAACAGTCAAATTAATATTATCTAGTATAATACTCTTCTGTATGCTAGGATTCAACATATGCATTCTGATGTCACTTAAAAATGCATAAAGAGAATCATAGACCTGTCCAAGAAAATGGAAGATCAAAATAATTGAAGAGTTTTTACACTCTTTTAGGTTAACAACTAAAAATTTATGAATTTTATCGAAATATTGCTTTCAAAAATACCCATACTATTTATATGGGAATTTTAAGCCAAAAAGTTAGAAATATTTCTTAAAATTTAAAATAAAAAACACTTTTTAGGAATTATTCATGTGTATTTAAATAAAAAAATGTTAGAAAAGCTAAGGTAAAAAAAAAAAGAGTTCTTACTAATTACTCATTCTATTTTAATTAGTTTCTAGATGAGTGAATTAGTTACTTTTTAAAAATTTAAAAGTTGATTTAGAAGATGAAGAAGATAATCACATAAGAAGATTTATTGTGATTCAAAGTACAAATTAACAAATCCTACATCAACACTCTAGTAATCTCACAATTAAGCATTTTACTTAATCAATAGTACACAAATTGGTATTTTCATTGGTAAATTTCACTTACGATTTCTAAATTATCTTCTCTCTCCTAGTAAAATCCAAAAACCTCAATTTATAACTTAAAAATCCTTAAATTTGAATTTTGTAACATAAAAATCATCGTCGTTAGTTTTTACTTTCTAAAAAATTCATTTTAATAAATTTTGAAATGAAATTTTATATGTGAGTCAAGAAAAATGCAATCTAATTTATAAAAAAATAATAAAAATAATTGGACCATGAAATTGTTGTTTTCTATTTTTCAATTGAATAAAATTGATAAATTCATAAAAAATAGAAAACAAATGTCAAAATGATCCCAATTTTGGTGAGAGGTTATGATAAAATATGTTCAATTTATTGGAATATAATATGATAAAATTTGGTTTATGATAGTTGATTTGACGCTAACGGTGGGGACTTTTGTGTTACAAACTCATAGTTGGGGGATTTTTGTGTTACAAAATTAAATTTTATGGATTTTATATTATAAATTGAAGTTTAGGGATTTTGCTAGGAGTGAGAAGATAGTTCAAGGACCGTGGATGAAATTTACCCTATTTTCATAAGCTTACAAGCTCATATGGTTTTTTTTTTCAAATAAGCCAACCTATATAACCAATTAAAGTGTTTCTCGATCTTACCAAAATTAACACTTGTACAAAAAGATAATTAAGTACTGATGGGTTTGGAGACCATTGTGGGCTTAGTCTAGATATATGGCTTGTATTTGTAGTCTAGGTTTGGAGTGGCGAATGTCTGAGTCCCGCACTTGATGAGTGGTTCCAACATATGGTAATCCAGTTCTGATCCAGCACAATAGAAGTAGGTGTCGGACATGACGGAGGTCCTGGGTGTAACTCCGACGCTCATGTCGGTACTCAGAATCTAAAGAGTAATTAATTAGCTGAAGATTTTTTTTTGATCCCTTTACCTGTGGGGGATGCTGGGTATTTTAGGCTTTCGTCAATGTATCGTGGTTTAATGAGTGACTGCCAAGCAAGTGTTCTTTTTTCCATGTTAGTTGAGTATGCTTGGTTTTCCTTTTGGGTTGTCTTCTTGGCCCTTGGTGGGCTTTTGGGCCAATTCCATCATTAGTCCCCCCCTACCCCCCTCTCCCCGGTAGGTCTTGTCATGCTAGACATTTATGTCATTTTGTGGAGGGGTTGGTTTCATCATTAATTTTAGTGGGACTTTTTAAATTCTATAGTATATGAGAGGCTGAAAATGTCCTTCAGTTTTTACTGATTGGGCGGCGTGGGTGGGTGTATTATTGTTTTCCCAAGGGGTTTAAATATAGGTTCATTTGGTTTTATTTTCCTTCATCTTCATTTTCTTAGTCTGTATTTTTGAGATTTTGTGTTGTTTGTTTCGTTGAAGTTTTGTCTGGTTTATAGCCAGAGGTAAATATTTGCCAAAAAAGAAAAGGCCATATTTTGTTGATCTGTCAAATTGGAGTTTGTTGCAAGGAAAAATGAATGCTTGGGCTAGTAATGTAACTGAAGTTGATCTTGTTGGATGGAGGAGATTTTTTGGTAGCTTCCTTCTTAGCTGTCCAGGACCAAATGTATATGCGTTAGTTCATGGCTTACAAAGATCGTCTTTTATCATGACCAGCTCCGTGTTGATCCAGTTGAGGTTTTCGCTTCTTTATGTTATTTCTTCCTTTTGTTAGGATTTCAGGATCCCATTATCCCAGCTTCATCCAAATACAGTATGCTTTTTATTGGCTTTACATGAACTATTTACGGAGGAGGACGAGGTACTCACTTCTAATTATTTGAAGCAATAGCGATTTCATTCTTTTGAGGCTGAAAAGCTTTCGGTTTGCTGAGATAGAGCCTAACGATTGCACCAGGTGATGGAGTGGTTTCACTTATATTAACCATTCATCCTTTTAAAATCTTCTAAAATAATTGATGTCATCTGTACCTAGCCGGTACGCAGAGAAGCCTACCAATCTTGAAGCGGTTTTGTATGATAAAATTAGGGAGACGGTGCGTCAGAATAGTTGTACAAACACTGAGGTAATGCAAGCCCAACTCCGTCGCCAACATTCGCTCGCAAATCCTTCACCTCATCTTAAGTTGACTTTAAACCCTAAGCAAGTGAAAGTTGCTTAAAAGTTGCATGATGGATGGAGATTAAAAATTCTCACGATATTGCGATTGCTAAGAAATTATTGAAGCTTCCAGAGTTTCAGGCTTATAAAGTTGCTTCCTCTCCCAATGCTCATCCAAAACATTCTCCTTTGAGTTCTCCTATTGTTCATCCACCACATTCTCCTATTGTACATCCACAACGTTCTCCTGCCAGTGGTGCCTCAAGGTGGATAAAGAATTGGTTGACCTATGGCCATCAAGTTTGAGATACTTCTTTGGCACCTAATTTAGATGTTAATACTCTGGAAGCTCCTACCTGTGCTGTTTTAATTGATGATTCTTTAGATGCTGAGGTTGCCACTTCTCTTAAAGGCATATATATCACGACTAGGAAAGATTCTAGTGTGAAAATGATGGAGCCTCCGTCGGTTGCCTAAGGGTTGTCTCTGTCTGTTCATAGATCATCCTTCTCTATTATTCCGGGGACTGCTAAGCTTGCCTCTTTTCAAATGGATGCTATAAATGGAAAAGGGCTAATGAAGTGCCCGGAAGCTTTAGGAAATGTCTACCTCCTCTAAAAGCTACGGGGGAGGACAATGATGACTTTACCTAGCTTCCCTTAGGCAGTCATTAGTGGGATTGAAATGTTGGTGATGAGATGTTGTATTTTATCTTGTAGTGCTCTAGTACCAACAGGTGGAAGGAATATTTTACTCCCGATACACCGTGCCAGGGCTTAATAAGTCATAAACTAGAGGGCATGGAGGGGATTTGCTTTTGGACAGTTATCACTGGTAGGCTAAGGTTGATGTTGTAAGGTTAGACAGTGATAATACAGATTTTCAAAAAAGGATATCCAATAGTACCGCTCAATTGATCGCTACCAATAAGGTGCTTCCTAGTGTAGACACGATGGGATGAGAATGAGAAACTATGAAGGGAGTTGGCTCCTTTGAAGAGTGAGTTGAAGGAGTCCCGGGCTTGAATTGAATTTATGGCTGGGGAGACCATTGAGCTTATAAGCATTAAGGATTGTGTCGAGAAGTATCAGTAGGAGAATATGGATTTGCAGACTGAGGTGGATAGGATCCACCAGGATTTTCTTGCCTAGGTAAAATCGCTTACTACCGACATTAGGAAATTGGTAATTCATACCTTGGAGGCTCATAGGAAGCGAGTCCAGGATATGTGTAAGGATGATATCCTTAGAAAGATTTTAAGTTTTTGGAAGACAATGATGAGTTGGCTCTAATCAAGGATTGTGGGATCAAGCTTTTCCAGGACAAGGGAAAAGATTGAAGAGGTAATGACTTTCCTAGGGGTTTTTCCATGTATTTAGATAGAAGTCTTTTATTTTTATACGTAAATTTGTTGTATATGTATGTGAGTATTTAGGTGCCATGTATCTGATTGGCAAAAGGTCTAAAAAAAGCTCATTAACTATTTGTTAGATAGCATATATACTAATCCTTAACTAATTTTTTTATTAAGTAGACTCTCAACATTTTCAATCATGGGACAATAAAGCCCTTCTGTTAACACTTTTACTTAAGTCCAGTTAACTTTGTCTTTGTACCTAAAATAATTTAGCCTATTGTAGGCCAGGCTTAGTCGGATAAGTACTTTAAAAAGAATAGATCTAGTCTTAAGGGTATTCATTGATGTCAGAGCTACATGACATAAACTTCTTAATGGAGGAATTAGGTCTGCTAGGGGAGATAAGAGCTAGATCTGTTATGGAGGAAGGTATGTGTTGGTAGGCCAGATCATATGAAATAAAAGGAAATGTTAAGAGAAATCATATGAACAAGACCTGTGCATAAGGTCTTGGAAGGTAGAAATATAATTGGAGTAAGGAGGGTGACAAAAAAGGCCATTAAAGGAACCAATCCTGTTGGTTTCAACCTGGCCGAGGTGTTCATAAGAGGATAATTATAGATCAGGCCTTGTCTAAACAGGAACAATTGAGGATTATCACAGTGAAGTTCAGAGTCCTAGGATATGCGACAGAAATAAGGTCTGGATCTTGGCGTGGGCAAGTACTGAAAGGACATTCTTCCAGAATTGATCGTGGGAGAAATAGAGAGACCTGGTCATAAAAAGAGTTCTATGTGGACTATAGCAATATCAGGCGTTTATGAAGATTGTTTAATTTTTGACAAGTTAGAGAAAAGATAGGATCCACCAGAATAGTGGTAGATGGAGGAAGGCATCAGTACCCAAGCATCTTGGCACGTGATAGGGGTGAGGATCATGTCCAGCTAGAACGGATTCTTCCTAGAAGGTGAAAAGGGGAATGTGCAAATTAGAGAGGATTCTAGAAAGATTTCCATGATCAACAGATAGCAAGGAGGTAGGAGATTTTTAAACATGGCTTAAAAGCAAAGAGTCCTAATGACTGGAGGGCAGAACTCCATGTGTAACAAGAAGGCCGAGAAAATGGGAGGAATATGGAAGACTTAGGAGAGTTGCAACAAAAACCATAAATGGACGAGTGGGTCTGGCCATACACCCAAAAATTCATGGCATTGTGGATATGGGGGTAACGGCTATGTTTCTAGCCATTTCTACCAAGGAACTGCTCCATGACGAGAAGGACCATGTCAAGTATAAAAGGAGAATAAGAAGACTGAAGAAAGGACCAATCAATCAACAATCAAAAAGCACAACTATAACAGCAAATACTCTACATAAATCAAATCAATTTAGCTCAACTTAATTTAGATTAATTTTACAAACCTGTTGTAGACACTGAATTTTTAGATGTAGGTACGTGGAAGCGGCGCGGGAGCCTAGTGATAAATACGATCTAATTTGGACCACTCTGTTACCCAATTTCTCATAGAAATGAGCCGAAGGGTTGAAAATAATTTCAAAATATTTTCAAAAATGAATTTCAGGCCCATTGATGGTCTGGCCAGACCATTGGATCTTTAAAATACTAGGTTGGCCCACATTTTACAGAAGCCCATTTGAGCCCAAAAGGATCCAAACGGACCTTTATTGATCATCCGGCCGGATGATCATTAAAGTTGTGGCCGGATCATCACATTGAAAAAGACATTTTTTAGGCAAAGTGCATGTATCAGTAGGCCATTAAAGCCTACACTGACCCATGCCTATGCCCATACTGCAACTTGGTCAAGTTTCTAAAAAGATTTGTTTCCTTTCTATAAATATCCAACTTTTTAACACAGAAAAGGGGGGAAGGCCAATATTAAGTAAGCAAAACACACACACATACACACTCATTTTCTATGTAACTTATTTTTGTAAAGTTTTCGAATGAGGAAGCCTTCAATCCAAAAGCTCACTTCTACCCGAAAATGATAACATACCTCCATTCTGAGGGCAACCAACCATCCATGGAGCATCCATACATTAGAATAAGCTCATTTCATTCCCGTTTTCTTTATTTTTAGCTTACTGTAACTTTTTCTCATTTTACATACTAATTTATTTTTATATTCTATCTATACATATGAGTTCTAAGTGAAGCCAGGAGGATGTAGGAGCAATCAGATTGAAGTTTGGAGCCCCTGAACCCAAGTTATGAATCAAAACCTGATTTTGGTTCATTAACTTGGGTTACCCCGAAAACTCATCTCTTTGGCCATTTCTAGATTTCTATAACTTCTTTAGGATTCAATTTATTGTTGTTTATATTCAATTTGGTAAAATTTATGATAAACAGGTTGATATAAAGCTTCAAAGTTGTTGTTTCAATTTACGGATTCGACCGAATGTTCATAAAGATTCATCCAGAAGTTCAATGATTCGTTTGGATGTTAACATTTCATCTGGATGACCCATATGCTTTGAATAATTATTTTTGGTTGGCCATAATGATGATTCGGTCTGATGATCACAATGGTTCATCAGGATGATTAAAGATTCGTCTGGATCATCACGCTGAAGGTCTGACAAAGCAATCTGGATTTTGGCATAACTTACGAGGGGCATATCTCAGCTGTCTTAACTCCAAATTGAGATATTCTTGAGCCTAGCTTGAAGTTCAATATGTCTACTTTAATTTCAATGTTTTGAGTTTTGTCTAATTCAATCAAATGCCTACCTAAAATGCCCTTGACATTTCAGTGGTATATTTGAGATAACTTTTTGAACACTTCATGTGGAAATGTAATTCTCGCTAGGTTAACATATATAGGATATTTATAGTCTCGTTAGAATTATGTCTATCATTTTTATGTATTATATTCAAAAGGCATATGATAAACAGATCAAGAACCAGCTCGAAAAACATGTGGTGGATCAACTGATTGAAGCTATAAGGTCATTAATCCTGTCCTGGATTAGTCCATCAATCGGTACCATTTCTAACCCTATTTACATTTATACAATCACCTAGAATTATATGCTAAATAATTAATCAGACATTTATAATAAATAAAACCTGGTAATAAGTATGATAAAATGGTAAAAACTCATTTCACCTTTCCTTTCTTTAAGGGTGTATGTATGTTACTGCCATTCCAGTATTTTGGGTAAATAATATATAAATAAATGTGCAAATATTAACTCGTAAATATACGTAAAATAAGCTAAAAACTGACTATGGATGTTCTGCATATAAATAAATAAGGAAATAATTCACTTGGCCAACTATTATTAAAATAAGTAGCAAACCCGCTAAATACAGCCAACTGCACTTAATCAATCAGGGTTAACTACAACGGACCTAATGCAGGATTAAAATTGATTAGAAACAATATTAGGCGCGTCCATTCATTGCATTCTACTTTCTAAGGGATTTATTGCTTTATATTGTATGTCTTTGGTAGGAAATAATGACCTCATTACTTAATTAAATGGGAAATTGCCCCAAGAATGGATGACACATTCCGAACCCAGAAATCATCTGGTGTGATGACTAATGGGGATTCCTAAGGAATCTAACTATTTGTTAATCACTAGGTGATCCCGATGCAATTCGGGTGGCAACTCCACAACATTTTCATAAAATCCATAAAAATCCATCTAGTGAGTTTGTCCCGACGGGCAGGTCCCAAGCGCTCTGTCCACAGTGGTGACTCCACTAGGGAAGTCTTAAAAAATAAAATGAATGAGGATTCCGAGAAATTTCCCATCTTGTTAATTAATCTGGTCATTGTTCTCCTTTGCATTGCACATATTTCTGTATTTTTTGGGTCCGGTACCATATATAATGCAATCCGATGATTCCACACCCGTTTCTTGGATTGTATTATCGGTGGACCACTCATAGTGATTGGAGTCCTACCTGGCTTACCATCTTAGCAATGGTTAATGAGTCACGGTTAATGGGAAGCCCATACTAGATCTCTTTCTATCCTAGTAATGGTTAATGGGAGTCCAACTCTGTGGGAGCCTTCTTAGCCAAACCAAAGATTCAAAACCCAGCATGACATATAAGTTTCCACTAGGTTGTACCCGCTAATCCTACCTACTGTAATGTTTCCATGAGTATTTGTGATCGTTAAGCCTAAAGCCTATGCCGAAACTCTGTCCGCCTAAAGGCAAAATGTAGGTACAAGGATATAGACTCAATTATCATAAATACTATTGTTTGCTAGGATAGTTTGTGAGAACGCTCTTATACGACGGTACTATCATCCCTCATTGATGAAAAAAAGTGCCCCAGCCTACCTAGGAAATGGACTTTTGACCAACGGAATACGTGTGTGGGAGTAATAAGGTTGGAAGGCCTGCTAAACAGTAGTAAATGTTACATGTACAGCTAACAAGTTTCCTTGTTTCCTTGTCATGCATACATGCATCTTCATTTCATGCATAAAGCTAACACTCTTGTCTTGCAATAAACATTGAGTCTCAGTCGGCCTGGGAATGAGTAGGAAGATGGTTGGTTCGAGACTGTGCTAATTAGGGAGAATTCGATATAAACAGAATGTTGGGACCTAGTATGAACTTTGATATGGAGGTACTAATGGCTGCTATGAGGGTTATAATTAAAGAGGAGGTCCAAAATACTGTTAACACCGATAGAACACCTGAAGATACTCCTCCTGAAGGGGAAGACAAAATTGATGACCATGATGCTATTTCAACCTTGACCAGGAAAATAGAACAGTTGTAAGACATAGTCTGGGGAAAGAAATCTGATGTTGACTTTGACTTAGATAGTATGGGGGTCAAAGGTATGAAGAAGTTCCTCCTATGCCTGATATGCAAAAGTTTGATGGTACAGAAGACCCAAAGCTTCACCTCAAACAGTACGGTTCAATTATGGCTACAACACCCCTTGATACTGAACAGAAAGTTGGAGTGTTTCCTCTATCACTTACTGGAATTGCCCAAGATTGGTATCACCCTTTGCCCTCTTCTATTCATGCTGACTGGAAGGAACTTTGTGAGGCTTTTATTAGACAATACTTCTATAATGCCAAACTAGAAGTATCTTTGAGAGACTTGGAGATGACCAAAAGGGCAATGACTCCTTTGCTGATTTCCTTACTCGTTGGAGTAATAAGGCTACTTTGCTAAAGAACAAACCATCAGAGAAAGATCAAGTCAGAATAGTAGTTATGAATGTGCTTCCTACTATGGTAGAGACTCTACAGACTATGAACCGCAAGTCTTTTAATGACTTGTACCATGACGGACTGCAATGTGAGGAAATTGAATCAGAAAGGAGCCAGAAGGCGAAACTGCAGATGTCAATAATCTTTCTGGTAGTAGAACATTCTCCAACTTCGATCAGCCACTCTTTGAGGTATTTGAATGCTTAGAGAAGCAAGGGTTGCTTGAACCTCAACCTGCTAAGAAGCTTGTTAACACAAGTTCTCGCAACTATATCCACGGGGCTTATTGTACATTTCATAAGGTGGATGGCTACTATACAGACAAATGCACGAAGCTTAAGCATAAGATCCAGGACTTGATCGATGAAGGCAAGATCATAGACCTTGGGATAAGGCAAGCCAATATTTAGAGCAGTGATGGTTGAAAGTCCAGTTCTTATCCCGACTTGTTGAACATTTATCATGCTTTTCCAATTATGTTGTTGTCTCAACTTTCTAGTCAATGATAGAATGTCTGTTTCCTTCTGTTTAATTAGTATCTCTTTCATGGCATGAATGCATTACATCAATCATCTATAAGATTGTTTAACATTAATCCATATCATGATGGTTCATTTAACATTGCTAAAAAGCCTAGAAGCAATTGCTATATCCCCCACAACTATTATCGAAGGAAAAGAAAGGAGAGCAAGAAATGCCATGTTTGATCTTAAAATGGCTATGATCGGTGCTGGCATTAGGAACGTAAGTTAAACAGAGCACCAACAAAAATTACCGGTCCTGGAGATCACCTCAATACATCTAAGGCCTCTCAAAAATACTTCCGAGCATGCTCCCTCACAAGTTGAAACAAAATGCCAAAATATCTTTGCGGCTCAAAAAAAAAAAGCAAAAGCAAAAAAAAGAGTAGAGCAAAAAAAGAGAAAAGAAAGAAAGAAAAGCTTGATGAGTTGAAAACCCATTCGTGGGCAGCTCATTAAGAAGTTAAGGCAGACCTGCTAAGGTGAAAACCTCGCAAAGAGGCGCCTTAGGCAAAAAGACAAGGCCAAAGAAAAAAAAAGATGAAAAAATGAATGAAAACAAGGAAGCAGAGAGATTCAAAAGAAAGCATGCCTAAGTGACTATGGAGCATGACCAAAACACAAAAACGGAAGCAACTGGAGGTTTCCTAACAAATGTATGATCAACCAAGAGTTAAGAATGAATTTTTTAATCACAATACCAAGCCTTAAAAGATCAGCAGAGCAAGAACTCCATTGATCTGGACAGCTTGTCCTTAGGTAGCAATAACCTTGAAATGCGCTAAAGCACTAACAAACAACAACTTGCGCAAATAATCAACATGATGCCAAAACTGATCAAGCCTGTGTGAAAGGGTGAAGAAAATAAGTGAAGAGTGAGATCCCGGATTGAAGGTTAATCATAAAACCCGAGGAACACAATCCATGATGACAACGACATCGGGTCCAGCATATAAAGTACACTTCTTTGGCATTGTTAAATGAACTAGATTTGATTCTGAATTTCTTATTGCATCATTAATGTCATTGCATTCAAACCAAAAAAGGAAATGCTAAGCAATCAAGATGAAACAAATATGAGACTAGCAACAACTCATTATTTGAAATGTCGTGTTAGTCAAACAATCTTTAAAAATGCACCTGCTACATCGACTAGTTCTTGATTGACACAGGGGGCAAAAATAATTGTGGGTTGAATTCAGAATTGATAGGCAGCTAAGGAATACTAAGTTTCCACCATTCATCTTCAGCAATAACAAGTCTCTTCATTGCTCAATGAAGATGATGTTCCTCTTCACAGCCTCACTGCAGGTTCCTCTCGATATGTCAACTGGCACTTCTTAGACCCTAGACCCTGAGATTAGCTAAACTAAACTCTGACAATGCCCCACAATGCAATGTCATAAGCTTGCAACAAACACTATTTGTACCTCATTGAAGTCAGCTGGGGGCAAGATCAAAGATAGCTTTTCCTGATAGTCATACCTGTAAAAAGAGAAAAAGGAAAAAATGAAAAGGCCTGATGAGTTGTAAAATCCCTTTGGGGGCAATTCTTGCAGAAGTTAAGGCATCGATTAAAAAAATAATAAAAGCCCGATAAGTTGAAAACCCATTCATGGGCGGCTTATGCAAAAGTTAGGCAGCTTGCTAGGGTGAAAACCTCACAAAGAGGCACTCTAGGCAAAAGTTAAGGCATGAAAAAAATAAAACGAGATATGATTATCGGGAAAAGCAGGAGACTCCATTAGAAGTATACACTGCACAAAATTTAACCAGTCAGAGCTTCAACGAGAATAGTAGAGATTTGATCCACACCTCTTTTCAACATGCTTCAGAACAGAAAGAGCTTGAATATCATTACACTAATCATTCAGGGTGACCTAACATACAAATAGGCTCTGGTGGGACTTTACTAGGGCAACATAATGAGTTTACTATAAGGAAGAAAACCACAAATTCAGATAGGATCAGGAGCTATAACACTTTCTTATGATGTTAGTAAGTCACCTAAACAGGGGGCAGATTCCACCTTGGTTCACAACATTGAGTACCCAAAGGTCAAGACAGAGCTACGCTAACACACGTTCTTCAAATAATCAATAGGACTCACCATCTTACATGTGAGAAGCCATTTCTAGATGCATAGAAGCACGAGAAGCAATCTGGGTAAAAACAAGAGCCAAATCTTCATTTCCTTTAAAAGAGCGAGATTTCAGGTCAGGACCTTTGATCCTAATTAAAACGAGTATGTGGAACAGTCATCAATTCGTAACTTCTCTATTATTGAAATGGTGAGGCAACCCGTTGTTCAAACATCTTTAGGTGGCAGCAACAGAATGCAGTTTGCTACGGCTTCAGAGCATACAGAACAAGACACCTAGCATTGAACATGGGAGATGCAAACATTTAGCATAGCATATTGAATTCTATTGCATCACATAGGCATCTATTCATACATCTATAAATATAATTGACATCCAGCATGGCATATGTATTTATAGGGAAGAACACCCCATTCATGCATATACAAATAGAAGAAATGACTAACATTACACATCCTGTAAAGACACATTGCATATATCATGCATACATCCACAACATGCATACATTGTACAGGCAACTAGGAAAATTATGAAGATTCAATCAAAGGAACGAGAGCACTTTTGCCAGGGAAACAACCTCATGATAACCAGAGTCTACCTCAGCACGACATGACGGATAACTCCTACTTAATGAAACAGAGGGAACATATGGACTTCACAAGAGTACAAGAATACTAATACAGGACTAGCAAGACAAGATTAATGGAAACCATGCTGGGGGCAATCTTTGCCTAGACACTGTGCTAACCAGGTCGCGTCATCCTTGCAGATGAGGGAGGTCCATCATAGAAACCATGCGTACGAGCAAACACAGATGTGGGTGTAATTGGTCATAAGCTGACATGCATCTCCACACTGGCATAGAGCAAACGGAGCTCGAAGGTAGAGCAAACTACTCAGTTTACTTATAAACACACCATGACAACGAAGCTCGAGGGCAATAACACATTACTAGCCCAAGACTATGGAAGACATCATCAATAAACAGAAAAAGGGGGATACGAATTCCCAAAAAAGAAGGGATCTGAGTGGATTAACACTGTAGAGAAATCATAATTTTCTTACAACCGAGAAGAATGTCAAGAGCAAATGTCGGGGGCAGCAAGTCACCTTCAAAATCAGAATTAATCTGAAAGATGACAATCTGACTTCATAGAATCAGAATCTGGAGGCAACAAGTCACCTTCAACTAATCCAACAACCTCCAAGGAGATAGCAGGTCTTCCTCATCATTCAGTAAATTCAGGGACAACGAGTCACTTCCAAAAAATCCAAAAACACTCAAGGGGCAACGGACCACCCTTAAAATACTAGAACAACCTTCAGGAAGAGAATGACTCCAAACGATAACAAGTAATCTTTAACTCTAAAATCTCAGGTGACAGCAAGCCACCTTAGAATCCTAGAATCATAAGCAACAACAAACCGCCTCCAGCAATAGAACTATAAGTGATGGCGAGTCACCTTTAATCTTAGCTAACTTCAAGCAACAGTAAACCACTCTTATCCTCAGCAAACTTAAAAACTACAGTCGGTAGCAAGCCATCTTCAACAAACCCAGGTGATAGCAATTCACCCAATATTCAGAAACATAACCGACAGCAAGCCACCTTCAAGGATCCCATGTGATAGTAAGTCACCCTTCATTCAGAAACGCCATCAGTAGTGAGCCATCTCCATCTATCCAAGTAGAGCTGTCAGCGAACCATCTCTAGAAAGCCCTGGTGATAGCAAATCACCCTCTACTCAAAAACACAACCGATAGCGAGCCATCTTCTGCAAACCCAGGAGATAGCCAGTCACCCCTTATCTAGTAGTACAACCGGTAACAAGCCACCTTCAACAATCTTAAGTGATAGCAAGTCAGCTTCTACTCTATAGGCCCAATCGGCATCAAGCGATCTTCAGCAATCACAGGTGATAGGAAATCAACCTCAACTATAAACTACAGATGACAGCAGGCCATCTTCAGAGAACAATCCTAGATGACAATGAGCTATCTCCATGACAGCAACAAGCCACCTTCAGAAAACCCCAGGTGATAGTGAATCACCTCCGACTCCAAGATACTAAACAGCGGCGAACCATTTTCAAAGAATTGATTTAGGCGATAGCAAGTCATCCTCAACTACAAAATTCCAGATGGTAGCGAGCCATCTTTAAACAATTCCAAGTGATAGCAAATTGCCTTCGACTCAGAATTCTAGACGGCAGCAAGCCATCCTCAACTAATTTGAGGTTATAGCGAGTCACCTTCAACTCTAGAATTCCAGACGGTAGCGAGAGATCCTTAAATAATTCCAGAAACCTAAATGGCATCGAGCCATTTCCAACAACTCCAAGTGATAGCGAGTCACCTCCAATGTTAGACGGTGACAGGCCACTTTTAGAGAATGGATCTTGATAACTGTGAGTCTTCTCCAACAATTCAAGAAAACCAGAATCAATCCAGAGGATGATAAATCATAATCAGAACTCCAAAAAATCTAGACAGTAGCGAGCCACTTTCAAAAATTTCAAGCAACAGTGAGTCACCTCCAGATGCATTTTAGGATATGAGAATCATAAGGCTTTTATCTAGCAGAACCCAAGTGTCCTAGATCCCCTCGTCTAGTGGAACCCAAGTGTCCTAGTTTCCTTGTGTAGCGGAACCCAAGTGTCATAGGCTCTCATCTAGTAGAGCCCAAGTGTCCTAGATCTCATTGTTTAGCAGAACCCAAGTGTCCTAGGCTCTCATCTAGCGGAACCCAAGTGTCCTAGTCTCCTCGTCTAGTGGGACCCAAGTGTCCTAGGCTCTCATCTAGCAGAACCCAAGTGTCATAGATCTCCTTATCTAGGGGAACCCAAGTGTCCTAGGCTCTCATCTAGCAGAACCCAAGCGTCCTAGATGCCCCTATCTAGTGGAACCCAAGAGTTCTAGGCTCTAGTCTAGTGGCACCCAAGCATCCTAGATCCCCTTGTTTAGCGGAACCCAAGTGTCCTAGGCTCTCATCTAGTGCAACCCAAGTGTCCTAGATCTCCTCCTCTAGCTGAACCTAAGTGTCTTAGATCTCTCGTCTAGCAGAACCTAAGTGTCCTAGGCTCTATCTCTAGAACCCAAGTGCTCTAAATCTCTCGTCTAGCGAAACCTAAGTGTCCTGGACTC
Source organism: Bocquillonia castaneifolia (assembly GCA_948193215.1). Lineage (NCBI taxonomy): Eukaryota > Viridiplantae > Streptophyta > Magnoliopsida > Malpighiales > Euphorbiaceae > Bocquillonia > Bocquillonia castaneifolia. The sequence continues at coordinate 6,366 of CANYLF010990449.1, read as the reverse complement.
TATCTCTAGAACCCAAGTGTTTTATATCTCTCATCTAGCAGAACCTAAGTGTCCTAGACTCTATCTCCAGAACCCAAGTGCTCCAGATCTTCCATCTAGCAGAACCTAAGTGTTCTAGACTCTATCCCTCGACGACGACAATCGACCACCCAGGCAGTATCCTTTCTATATCCTTAATTATGTTTATGCTCATTTATTTGCTTTATCATTCATTTATTCATTTTTATTCAACATTACTAAACTCTGGCAAAGTGGGGGTAAACTGTAGACACTGAATTTTTGCATGCAGGTACGTGGAAGCGACGTGGGAGTCCAGTAATGAATACGATCTAATTTGGACCACTCTGTTACTCAGTTTCTCATAGAAATGAGCCAAAGAGTTGAAAATAATTTCAAAAATGAATTTCATGCCCATTGATGAGGTCCGGCCGAATCTTCAAAATCTTAGGTTGGCCCACATTTCATAGAAGCCCATTTGAGCCCAAAAGGATCCAACCTAACCTTTATTGATCATCCGGTAGGATAATCATTAAAGGTGCGGCCGGATCATTACTTTGAAAAGACATTTTTTAGGCAAAGTGCATGTATCAGTAGGCCATCGAAGCCTACACCGACCTATGCCTACGCCCATACTGCAACTTGGCCAAGTTGCTGAAAAGATTCATTTCCTTCCTATAAATACCCAACTTTTTAACACAAAAAAGGGGGGAAGGCCATTATTGAGGAAGCAAAACACACACACACACACACACTCATTTTCTATGTAACTTATTTTCATAAAACTTTTGAACGAGGAAACCTTCAATCGAGAAGCTCATTTCTATCCAAAAACGATAACATACCTCCATTCTGAAGGCAACCAACCATCCACGGAGCATCCTTACATTAGAATAAGCTCATTTCATTCCCGTTTTCTTTATTTTTAGCTTACTGTAACTTTTTCTCATTTTATATACTAATTTATTTTTATATTTTGTCTATACACGTGAGTTCTAAGAAAAGCCAGGAGGATGTATGAGCAATCGGATTGAAGTTTGGACCCCCGGAACCCAAGTTATAAATCAAAATGTGATTTTGGTTCATTAACTTGGGTTACCTCAAAAACTCATCTCTTTGGCTATTTCTAGATTACTATAACTTCTTTAGGCTTCAATTTATTATTGTGTATTTTCCATTTGGTAAAATTTTTGATAAACAGGTTGATAAAAAGCTTCAAAGTTGCTATTTCAAGTTATAGATTCGGCCGGATGTTCAATGATTCATCTGGATGTTCACGTTTCATCCAAATGTCCCACCTTCTTCAAATAATTTTTTTTGGCTGCCTATGATGATGATTTAGCCAGATGATCACATTGGTTTTTCCGGATGATCAAAGATTCGTCCCAATCATCACGCTGAAGGTCCGAAAGAGCAATCTAGATTTTAGCCTAACTTACGAGGGTCATATCTCGGCCGTCCGAACTCAAAATTGAGAAATTATTGAGCCTAAATTGAACTTGAAGATGTCTACTTTAATTTTTATGTTTTGAGTTTTGTCTAATTCCATCAAATGCATGCCCAAAATGCCCTTGACATTTTAGTGCTGCATTTGAGACAGCTTTTTGAACACTTCATAAGGAAATGTAATTCTCACTAGGTTAACATATATAGGATATTTATAGGCTCCTTAGAATTATATCTATCATTTTTATGTATTACATTCAAAAGGCATGTAATAAATAGGTCAAGAACCAGTTCGAAAAAATGCGTTGGATCGACTAATTTAAGCTACAAGGTCGGTAGATTAATCCTCTCAGGGATTAGTCTATCGATCGGTACTATTTCTAACCCTATTTATGTTTATACAATCACCTAGAATTACATGCTAAATAATTAATTAGACATTTATAATAAGCAAAACCCGGTAATACGTACAATAAAATGGTAGAAACTCATTTCACATTTCCTTTCTTTAAGGGTGTATGTACATTACTGCCATTCCAATATTTTGGGTAAATAATAAATAAATTAATGTGCAAATATTAACTCATAAATATATGTAAAATAAGCTAGAAACTAACTGTGGATGTTCTGCATGTAAATAAATAAGGAAATAATCCAATTGGTCAACTATTGTTAAAATAAGTAGCAAACCCACTAAATACAGCCAATTGCAATCAGTCAATCAGGGTTAACCACAACAGAGCTAATGCAGGATTAAAATTGATTAGAAATAATATTAGGCACTCCCATTCATTGCATTCTACTTTTTGGGTGATTTACTACTTTACATTATTTGTCTTTAATAAGAAACAATGACCTCATTACTTAATTAAATAGGAAATTGCCCCAAGAATGGATGACACATTCTGAACCCAAAAATCATGTCACGGCCTAGTTTCTAATATTAGGGAATAAACACTAATCATACCATGACATTTGCATCATAATTGTTTGTAATGCATTGCATAATATAGATTGGTAGAATAATTTTTGGAGAGCCTGAAGGTTTATGGAAGTTTGGGGTAGTAAGGACCTAGTTGTAAGAAAAGTTAAAGGAGTTATTTGTAAAAGAAGTATGAGAGTTAGACTAGATGGTTAGTAGGGTTATTTTTGATGGGTTGTGTAGGAAAAGTGTTTCTAGAAGGGAGGACAAGTGTCCTTATGAGGGAAAAGGTGACAAGTGGCAAGTGGATGGTAGAGATGAGTGGCAAGGAAATAGTAATTATAATAATAAAATAATAGTTAGTGGACAATCTCTACAAGACAAAGAATCCTACACCTTTTCTTCTCATCTTCTTCATTCTTCATTTCTTTTCTTATTTTTTTTCCCAAAACTCCATTTTTAAACCTTAGAGCTTTTGAGTGAAAAGTATAGTAAGCTTAGAGGAGTTTTTCTTAACTAGAAGCTTAATTGGTGGATTGGAAGCTTAATTGAGTAAGTTTATCTCTTTATGTGTTGGTTAGTATGTTAGGGTTTTGTAAAATTTGGGGGTTTATGGTTGTTATTGCATATACATCTTATTAATGTATGTTAGAGAGATTAGTAAGTGTTAATTGTATGTTTGGCTATTGTTTTGGTTATTGATTCCCACGAGCTCGTGTAACCTATTGGAACTTTTGGCCATTTTTCGTATTTTTAACAACGATCACTGTTCATCCAACAACGATCGTTGTACATTTGACAACGATCGTTGCTTAGTTAACAACGATCGTTGTTACCCCCTGTTTTTCAAAAAAAAAAATTTTGGAAAGGAGTTTTAATTGAATTTTAATTTAAGACTAATTACTATTATTATGTATTTAATTCCTTATTATATTATTTTGGTTTCAGGTCATTTCAAATTAATAGAATTATTCTCTAACTCTTCCTCTTTTCTTCTCCTTTTCTTCCCTTTTCCTCTTCCTTTCTCCCTCTCTACTTTCTCTTCTTCCTCTACCACTAATCTCTACAAAATCCACTAACTAAGACCTTCTTATCCTCTTAAAATCAATTTTCATTTATTAATATGTTTTAAATTATCCTTATTGATTAACACAAAAGCAACTTTGACTTTTAAACAAAATTAAAGAAAACTTTCAAATCCACCCCCAAACAATCAAACACTACCAATAATAACATCCTCACAACTATTATTATTAACAATTTGATCCTTCATGCACATGGAATGAATTAATAATCTACAATTAACAAAATTAATTATATTAATGATGCTAATTAAACACTAATGCATGTAATTAAGCTTGAGGATGTTACAAGTTAAGTTAAGGTTTAGGTAATAATAATATTAGTAATATTAATGTTAATAATAATAATAATAATATTGGTAATTATAATAAATATTGATAATATGTGTATGCTTATATAATAATTAGCTTGATATTAAATTGATTTGAATATAAAATGGTTGTGGTGGTTGTTATTAGACATTAAATAAGTATAAATTGATTTATAAAATGGTACGATAAGTTCAATAAATATAATTAAATAGATGATATCGATTAAATGATGTATCTATTGTGTTTGGATAAATTCGGGTATATGGGCAGGCCCGGTATGTGTTGAGAAATATAGGAGTGTGTTTTAATTGCAGGATGGGCTCCACTTCGTTGGAGAGATATCCGTTTTACAGAGGAGATGCTACCAAATTTTTCGTAGAATTTTCTCGTAAAACGTGATGTCGAGTATAATAATAATATAATAGGATGTGATATTGAAATGACCAAGAGGGGGGGTGAATTGGTGCAGAATAGAAAATAAAAAAAAATTGCTTTAAAGAATGAACAAGAATTAATAGTGGTTTGGTCCCAACTTGACCTACGTCCACTTCTCCCAAAGACACTCTTTGGGGTTACACTAACCATAAATAGAAAATAATGGAGATTTCAAGGCTATCTCCAACCTTTACAATGTGAGATTTATAAGCCTATCTCACTACCTTTACAATGAAGATTTCTAAGGTTATCTTCAACCTTTACAGATGCATTTTCTAAGGCGAACTTACAAACCTAACTCAAGTGTTTTTATGGCTTACACTCAAAACTCGAAACCCAAGTGTTTTCAAGGTACACACTTACACCTTTCCTTGTATTTTAGTATCTCTCACACAATACAAAAATAAAGTGAAAATTATAAGAAGAAGAATGGAGGTTTTTTCTCACAATTACAACATAAACTCTCAAATAACTTATGAATATTGTGACTCTTAATTGCTATTCTTTCTTCGAGCTCTTGTGTATGTTTTGATGCCTAAAATACCTCTTATAAGCAATGTGGACAGAGCGTCCGGGACGCGTTATTGCTACCGCTGCCCGTCGGTTGGTGTCCAATAGCAATAGTGACCTACTCACTAAAAGAATTTTTAATTTTTATGAAAATCGTGGAGTCGCCACCCGAATTGCTTTGGGATCACCTAGTGATTAACAAACAGGTAGATTCCTTTTCGGGAAAATCCCATTCATCATCACACCAGATGATTTTTGGGTTCGGAATGAGTCATCCATACTTGGGGCAATTTCCCATTTAATTAAGTAATGAGGTCATTATTTCCTACCAGAGACAAATAATATAAAGTGATAAATCACCCGGAAAGTAGGATGCAGTGAATGGGCGCGCCTAATATTCTTTCTAGTCAAATTTTTGTTTTGTATTGAGTGCTGATTACTGTATCAGTGGGTTACTATTTATTTTAATGAACAATTAGCCGAGTGGATTATTTCCTTATTTATTTACAGACAGAAATCCACAATTAGTTTCTAAATCATTTTATATATTTTTTAGGTTAATATTTGCACATTAATTTATTTATCATGTACTCAAAATATTTGAATGACAGTAATATACATACACCCTTAAAGAAAGGAAACGTGAAATGAGTTTCTACCATTTTATTGTACTTATTACCGGGTTACTTGATTAAGTGTCCGATTAATTATTTACAAACAGATATAGGTGATTTATATAAAAAAAATTGTAAAGAAATCTTACCGATCGATTGATTCAACCTGGAGAGATCAAACCGACCGACCTTGAAGCTTTAATTGATTTATTGCTCTGAAGCCTTTATTTCCGTCTCTGCATCGTGAAGGTCCGGCCGGACCTATGGACATTCGGCCGAAAGAGTATTTAAATTTAAGCAAGCAGGTGGGACATCCGGGAGCAGCATGAACGTCCGGCCAGACATTTGCGAAGATCCAGACGGATCTTTGATCATCCGGCCGGATCTGTAATCCGTCTTCCCTGAACTTCTTCCTCTATATTTTTATGTTTTCTTACAGATACACAATATATTAGCTAATGATAATTCACACAGAATCTTAAGGATCCATTTTGGATGGTTAAAATAGATTATAACAACAACTAATAATATAAAAAAATGACGTGGTGAATTTTTGAATGTGGTGGCAGGGCTCCAAATTTGAATACAAACGGTTCTACATCCTCCTAACATCACACAAAACTCATATATGTGGTTAGAATATGAAACACAATTAGTAAGATAAATATGTAAAAGTTATAGAATATAGGAAAAAAACTATGAAAATAAAAGAAAATGTAGAATATGAATAGATGGATGATCTGTGGATGACTGGTTGCCCTCAGAATTAAGATTAGTTACCGCTTCGGGTAGGAAAATGTGCCGCTGAATTGTTTTAAACCAAAGAAGCTAGTTGGCTGAAAAATTATTTTCTGCTGCCTTTTTTTTCTTTTTTGTCTCCAAGTCCTTCTTTCTTCTTCATCTCATCTTATTTATAGTCATGAGATTAAGGTTTTCTTGAGGAGAATCTACTTTTCTTTAATGGGGTGAGGTGTGACAGATCACCTCCATCACCCTCTGTCGAATCGTCCAGACACCTATTTTTTTTAAAAGGAATAATGAACATTTG
>CANYLF010990139.1:0-12648 GCA_948193215.1 Bocquillonia castaneifolia | reverse complement strand
GCATATGGATCTTGCTCAGAAACTGAAATCAAGAAAGCGAAAGAGTACATATAATATATCTAATTAGTGAAATGAAGAGAGTGAAAAAGTACATAAATGGAGTCGCTATTGTTGATAATCAAGCATTTAAATAAAGAATCTAAAAAAAGAATTAAAAATTAGCTTATAAAAGTTAATTAATTTAATACTACAGATGGAGGCTATGGGCATGGACACTTCCAACTATAAGCATGATAACTGCAGGGGAAAAAAATTCCTTGCGATGAGAAGATATATGTGATGAATAAAAATAGATTAAAAAGAATGATTTTATCGAATTATAATTTTAAACGTATCAATACTCTTAATTTTATGAAAAATATAATTGATCAGTTTGAATTTATAGATAACTATTAGTTATTAGTATTTATTTATTTAAAATTTCATATATAAAATTTAAAATTTCATATATAAAATATACAGAGGAGAATGTTTATGAAAAAATATAATTGATCATTTTGAATTTATAGATAACTATTAGTTATTAGTATTTATTTATTTAAAATTTCATATATAAAATATATATTTATTTATTTAAAATTTCATATATAAAATATATAGAGGAGAAAAGGTAGCATGTAACTATTTTCAAAAAAAATAATTGATAATTTTGAATTTATAGATAACTATTAGTTATTAGTATTTATTTATTTAAAATTTCATATATAATATATATATATATTTATTTAAAATTTCATATATAAAATATATAGAGGAGAAAAGGTAGCATGTAACTATTTTTGAAGAATAAAATAAAATCATTTAGGAGTGCCAGTGGCGAACTCCTAAATGACCGTTTTTAGGTTTCTCCTTTACATACATACATACATGTATGTATGTATAGATTTGCACCGAAGTGAAGTTTAAGGGCTTCATTGAGATTTTTTAAAAAGTTTAAGGGCTTATCTGTACCTATCCCTAATTTCAATATCTTCATTTTCCGTGTTGCGGAAAGAGTATGATGATGAACACAAAAAAATAAAATAAAATGAAAAAATAAACAGGATACAAATCGTTGGTTGGAGAGTTTTATTGTTGTTGCAGAGCAGAAGGTGTGAGTGTGTGATCTCTGAAATAAAAAAAAAAATGGCAACCAAAACGACACCGCCTCCACCGCCTAATGTTCACAAATCTGTAGCCATTACCAGAGGATACAACTTCGCTTCTACCTGGGAACAGGTCTCTTTTTTTTCCTTTTAGGTTCATAATTTTAGATTGATCTCTTTCTTTATTAATTTGATTTGAATTTTTGTCGTGTGATCCACGCGCTTGCTTTGAATTCCCTCTTAAAATATCTCTCCTTCTTTCGATGCAGAATGCTCCTCTATCGGACCAACAACAAGCTGCGATTGTTGCATTATCTCATGCAGTCTCCGACCGACCTTATCCTATCAATTTGGTTATTATTATTATTATTATTATTTTCTTTTAAATTTCTATTTTATTTTATTTAATTATTGTTATTGTTGTTGTTGTAATTCTAAGGAGAGCACGATTAATCGATTTGTTTTTATTTTTATTTTTATTTTGCTGTTGTTTTAATGTAGAAGCAAGATCATATCTCAAGACAGGAGAATGGCGGCTTAACTGTTTCCACTAAAGACACTGATTTCCCTGATTCTCATGCTATTGATGCTGTTTTAGTTAATACTAATCAGGTTTTTCTTTTATATACTTATTTATATTTACACAAAAAAAATGCCTGCAGCATGCTTCCATATCAATCTAGAAATTTTCAATTAATTTATGTAATTTCTCTTGTTTCAGTTTTACAAATGGTTTACTGATCTTGAATCAGCTATGAAATCAGAGGTTTGTGATGTTTTTTACTTTTACTTGTCTACTTACTTAGCAGCTGTAACTATTTTTTTTTAATTTATTACTTCTTGTTTACATGTAGACTGATGAGAAGTATCAGCACTATGTCAATACATTGACAGAGCGCATACAAACATGTGATGATATTCTTCGTCAGGTATATTTGTGTTTCTTTTCTCTTTTTAACTTTCATAATTGCTTTCTCAACTTGTGTTCCTTGTTTAATATTCACATCAGTTTCATACTGGTGTAATTGGGTATCATTTTTCTCGCAGGTGGATGAAACTCTGGATCTTTTCAATGACTTACAGTTGCAACACCAAGCAGTAGCCACAAAAACTAAGACTCTTCATGATGCTTGTGACCGCCTGGTTTGTTTTATCTATTTCTTCTTTAACGTTCACTTTCTTTGATCTGTTGTTGGAGTTTTGGAGTCAACTTCTGTGTCATTTTACAAATCACTGATTTTGTTCTTTCAACTATTGGCATCCTCATTGTTAATCTTTGCTCATGCGTCTTTTGCGCTTGAAGTAGGATCGAAGAACAAGGATGTTGTAACGGTTTTAAATAGTTGTTTATATTATGATTTTAGATTTTTTTTCTTAAAATTTGGTAGAGAACCTTAGAACCATTTTAGTTGGTGGTGTAGGTGCTAGTTTAAAATGTTACCTTGGTTGATTTGGGTGTCTCATTTCTTGTTTTCATTTGCAGTTAGTAGAAAAGCAAAGATTGATTGAATTTGCAGAAGCTCTGCGCTGCAAGCTCCACTACTTTGATGAATTGGAGAATGTAAGGTTTGAAAGTTGTCTTGCTTAGAGTTTCAATCTCTTTCTGTGTTTTTTCACCCTTTACCTCATTTATACATCCTCTTATGTGCACAAGGACTGATTTCTTCAAAGTTTCAGTAGGATTTATTCTTACAAGCTGTCATCTCTCTTTTAGATATCAGCTATGCATGGTAGTTCACAATTTGAGCACCTTCTACATGCTCTCATAAATGGCAACATTTACAAACCAAAAGGTCTTTGACTACATGAAAACTGCTGGAAAATTTTCTATAAAGCATTCAGAGCTGTCCAAACATCTGTAAGACTTTGAAAAGGGGAAGGAAAAAGAATATTCTTGTATGGAGCTTGCACTCTGTAAATATCCATGAGTTAGGGTATAGGTTGGAACTTGTCGATGGTGATCATTGACATATTTGATTGTTGCTATAAATTTGGTCTTTTACCACATCTAGTTTCTAAATACATTGTTTGAACATGCTCATTTCATTTTTTTTTCTAGTGCTAGCCTGACTTGGTTTTTTTATTTGATGTACAATTTATATGATCTTTTGGTTTATGTACATGCTATAAATTTCATCAGCTACTGATTGAGTCGAAGATTTGTAGGAAGTGAATAATTTGATTGTCTATTCGTCTACAGATTTCGACCAATTTTTATTCTGCTAAAGTGAATGTTGGAAGTGAGAACTTTCTTCCACTGCTCAAACGTCTTGATGAGTGCATATCGTAAGTAGACAGTTTTTTGTTTTTTCGTATTTGGATTTGTTCCGGTGATATTTCTCTGTGATCATCTATACCATGATGAAATATTTACGATTGTCTTTTTGAAGAGGATATTGTTGCTTTCTTTTTATTCCCTAGTCAAACATGATGAATTAATGATCTATTCATTGTCTCTACCTCAGGTATGTTGAGAACAACCCGCAATACGCAGAGTCTAGCGTTTATTTGCTCAAATTTCGACAACTCCAGGTGAGCGAGTAATAACAATAACACGATAGGCGGTTTATTTTGAAAAGAAAATGCTATATGTGTCAGATATGTTTCCAGTTCAAAAATTTATGAAAGTTGGTCTTTTCACAGTCTCGAGCCCTGGGTATGATTCGTTCTCATGTGCTTTCTGTTCTGAAAGCCGCATCTTCGCAGGTGAAGTATTCAAATGAATATAAAAAGTTTATTGTGCATGTGATGTGTACCTCTGTTCTTTGACACAGTTGTTTTTTTGTTTCTTTCATCAGGTCCAGGCAGCAATCCGGAGCACTGGTGGGAATAAAATGTCCGTTTCTGAGGGTGTTGAGGCATCTGTAATCTATGTCCGATTCAAGGCAGCTGCAAATGAGGTAATGGCTGGTTTTTTGCTCTTCATTTGTTCTCGGATTATGGATGCCACAATCTGTATTATACATTGGTGTCATAGGATTGTAAATGATTAGCATATGGCAGGCATCATGTGGAGAGTAGAATTATGTGCCTTGATTTGATCTATGTGTAGCTAACAAATAAATATTGCAGCTAAAACCTGTGCTTGAGGAAATTGAAAGCAGATCATCTAGAAAAGAATATGCTCAAATCCTTGCAGAATGCCACAAATTGTATTGCGAACAGCGGCTTTCTTTGGTGAGTACATGATTTTTTAGTTCAATATTTTACTCTTCTGGATCAACTGGGTATAATAATACTTCTCATCTATTTGTGCTAGGTAAAAGGCATAGTACTGCAACGGATATCCGAGTATGCCAAGAAAGAGGCCTTGCCATCACTAACTAGATCTGGATGTGCATATCTAATGCAGGTATTTTACAATTGTTGGATCTTTTTTTTATTTGCAATTGTGGATGGTGCTGAGTCGTGAATCTCTTGTTTGAAAATTGATCTGTGAATTTGCATCCTTACAATTCTTTGTGTGGAGGATGGATGTATTTCATGGTTCCTGTCGACTTTTTAGTTTAGTGATTGTGTTTATGACTGGAATAGAAAGCTTCAGCTGGGGGTGGGGTGGGTGGGGGTTGGGTGTGTTGGTGTAAATGCAAGCTGTTGGTTAACTTTCTCCAATTTATTTGTAACCTTCCATCATTTGGGGAATCAAGGCTAAAATTGACTCATGATAAAACTCATATGTCCAATTTAAAATTCTTCCTTTTTTTCCGGATTTTTATCCCCGTGTCAATGCATCTATACTTGTACTGATATCAGCTCCTCATTGTTGCTTTTATGTTTCATTTCTTAAGTGCGTGTTCTAGTTAGTAAAAGCTTCAGCACAATGAACAAATTTTGAACCATTTTGGTTGGCTCAGCCCATCTCATGCCAGCTAATCTTGGTTCCAAGTTAATTGAATTTACATTATGAATTACTTCACTATCTTTTCTGGGGCCATTAGGCGTTTTGGTTGACGCATTCTGAAATCACAGGTTTGTCAACTTGAGCACCAGCTCTTTGATCACTTTTTCCCATCTTCAGAGGATAGTTCTGGTTTGGCACCATTGGTTGATCCTTTGTAAGTTTCTTCTAGGTTCATACATTGGGGATGGTCTTTTCATTTTTGGTTTTTGTGTTTATTCCCTTTTTAAGTTCGTCCTTTCTTATTGCCCAAGTTTGATATGGGAGATTTTAGAGTCATCCTCAATGTAAATATATACATATTTTCCAGGTCTATTTACTTGTATGATACGCTTCGTCCGAAACTAATTCACGAAACAAATGTTGATCTGCTTTGCGAACTTGTTGACATACTTAAAGTTGAAGTCTTGGGAGAACAGCTCAGCAGAAGAAGCGAGTCATTGGCTGGGTTACGCCCTACACTGGAAAGAATTTTAGCAGATATTCATGAGCGATTGACCTTCCGTGCTCGAACATATATTCGTGATGAGGTGTGTTCCTGTACCTCTTGCAGCAGATTTGGGATTCTTTTCTTTCTCATCTATGGCTTTTTGTGTCTTTTTTTTTTTGAAGAGTTTTCTTGATTCACTCGCAGATTGCTAATTATATTCCTTTGGATGAAGACTTGGATTACCCTGCAAAGCTGGAGCAATCTGCTGAGATGAAATCAGAATCTGATTCTGTAAAGTCTCACATAAACTTTCTTTCTTCCATTCAGTTTGTCCATGTGTCATGAGCATGCTAAGTGTCCACCAAGCTGATTTGTAATGTCTGATCATGGCCTTATTACAACCTCTCACTAAAAAGTGCAAGTACTTTGATGGCTTCTATTGTGGTTCAGTCTGGTAGTTTCATGTTGGCTGGCATGTCTAGTATGATGAGGCCAGGATACATTCCCACACATATTGGACATCCATACAAAATTTCATCAAGTATCAGGCATAATTTGCGATATGAATGTAACAGAAGTTGAACTTTACCTAACTATTGCTCTATGGTTATCACTAGTTGGTCGGACTTGGTCAACTTTTTTTACTTGAAATTATGTGTAAAATTGTCTTTTTATGGGATTCTTATTGTCAATTTTATTGTTGATTCTACAGGTTCTACAGGTTGAAGAGACTTCAGAAGCAATAAAAAGTTGGTACCCACCCCTAGAAAAAACTGTATCTTGCCTTTCGAAGTTGTATCGTTGTCTAGAATCATCTGTCTTCACTGGTTTAGCACAGGTGTCAATCCTTGAAAAACCACTCTTGCTTATGTCTTTTAAACTTATAGCAATTGAATTGCTTTTCTTTGTGGTGTCAATTGAATGACCTTTTTCTTCTCTTTCATTTCTAATTCTATCAGGAAGCCGTAGAAGTTTGCTCGCTTTCTATCCAAGTGAGCAGCGCTAAACTTATAAACACTGTACTGCAGTAGGTTTAGTAGGAATTTTTTTTTGTCTACTAATAGCAGCATCTTCCTGAACTGTTTTTCATTAATATTTGCTTCAGAAAGCAAGTAAACTCATTGTGAAAAGAACAACGGCGATGGATGGGCAGCTCTTCCTCATCAAACATCTTTTGATCTTGAGGGAGCAGGTTATCTCTTTCTGCATCTTTTATTTGGTATTATTCATTTAATTACTGCAGCTATTATAACCCAATGTTCTGATTTTCCAGATCGCTCCATTTGATATAGAATTTTCAGTCACATACAAGGAGCTGGATTTCTCTCATTTGTTGGTTAGTCTCCTTGAAAATACAGCTCTGAATATTCTGAATTCTCTTCCAATGCATTTGCAATTTTACATTCTTTATTGTGCAAGTATTATTTACATGGACTTCCTTGCCAGGAGCACTTGAGGCGGATACTTAGAGGCCAGGCCTCTCTGTTTGATTGGTCAAGGTCATCTTCACTAGCAAGGACATTATCTCCTCGAGTTCTGGAAAGTCAAGTAGATGCCAAGAAGGTTTATCTTTTGATTGTCAATCTCAACTTATTCCATTCTCATTCTCTTGTTCAATACATATATGTGCATCTTGTGTTGTTAGCGTATATCCTAATTACAATTTTGTTGGTCTTTGTTATGTGAAGGAACTGGAGAAAAGCCTAAAAGCAACTTGTGAGGAGTTCATTATGTCAGTCACTAAGCTGGTTGTAGATCCACTGCTTTCATTTGTTACCAAGGTTTGTTGTACTAATTATTAATTTGCAGAAAGCTGAAATATGTCTGGATTCATATACAAAAAGTGCATCAGCTTGTGGTAATGTTATATATATATATATATATAGACTTCCTAGTTCTGTAAGCATGAAAAAGGGCATCTTAGGTGCACAACACTAATTTACAGGGGGTTGAAGGGAGTGTCAACAACTATACACAGCCTTCTTCTTCCTGCCTTGTGGTGAGGATGTTTCTGAGACATAAACCTGCAACCTGATTTCAGAGGAGCAACCTTATTGTTGCACCAAGGCTTTACCCCTACCATGTATACTGTACCATGAATGAGATTAATAAATAGTGAATTAGACAATGAAAGTTTTCATATATCCACAATCGAAATATTTGGACATTCAACTAGTGGTTCATAAATGTACCTACCCACATGCATATCTCGCCAAGAGAGTATTGCAGTTTTTGGGTTTTATTTCAATTAACCAACTAAATTTGTCTCATTTTCTGCCATCCTTCCACCTCTTGGTTGTCCCATCTTAGTTTGTTTATTTGGTTTAGGGCAAGGGACATAGGTGATAGGTTTTGCGTTCTAATACAGTAACGAGTTCAGCACTATCTACATATCTTTTCTCCTAGTGTTGTAATTCTTATATTATCTTCTGCAAATCATGACCTTTGTATGATGTAATTTTAGGTTACAGCTGTAAAAGTTGCACTGTCTTCTGGCAGTCAGAATGACAAAGTAGACTCAATTATGTCCAAACCCCTAAAGGATCAAGCCTTCGCTGCTCCAGATAAGGTGGCTGAACTTGTTCAGAAGGTATATTATGTGACCTTATCTTTTGTTTGCTTTCGTTGTAAGTGTCCACTATCTGCATGGTCAAGACGTTGAAATACTTTCGAGTTCTAGTTAGCCAGAATACTGGCAACTTTGGAAGAAGCAATCAGTTCACCAACAAAGAAAGGCTTAAGTGAATGCTCATGGACCCATCTATATGCTTAGTCATTGAAGATTTGGCGATTTTACATGGTCTGCTCTTGACAAACTAAATAGGCATTTTGTGGAGTGAAAAAAAGTTTATATCTTTGAAAGGATTATGCTGATTAGTAGAAGTGTCTCCCTCGACTGTCTCTTATGCCTATATGTATCTGCGAGTACAAACAAAGTTACAAGCATGAATGCATTTCTCTCTCTGATACTCCAGTGCTTTTTTTTTTCCTAGGGGATTATGTGGCCTCTTTGGCTGAGAAAGATAAATGAGTATATTTTAATGGTATATTGCTAAGAGCATCGTTTTATTTTCATCCCAGAGAGATGAAAATTTATTGATGTGGCGTCTTTTGTTCTGATGCTTTTTTAATAAGAGGACTTTTGAATGCAGTCAGGTAGACAGGAGGGTCATCTTATTTTTACCTTCAAATGAGGGGTATTATTAATGATGGTTTTTGGAAAATTCTTTGACTCTGCATTTGGCCTTCAAACTTGTGCTGTGCTCAAGATCGCATCGCCATGCTTGTTTAACAGTCTTGTCTTGTTTGAAAAAGTTGAGTCATAATATTGTGAAATCAGCTGATTTCTTGTCCATCATTTCTGGAACAGGTGAATGCTGCTATTCAGCAAGAATTGCCAATAGTGATGGCAAAGATGAAGCTTTATCTGCAGAATCCATCAACGAGATCAATACTTTTCAAACCAATTAAGTAAGTTAAATTGGCTGTGAGTTTTCATGCTTAAATTTACATTTCTCAAACCTCCATGTCTATAGGTTATAGCTTTATTTATTCATGAATATGTATATAATAGTATAATCACAAAATTTATAATGGTTAGGTACCTCAATATTCATCTTAAGCTTCATATATGCAATTATGCATTGTTTATAGTCATAGATATAAAAACCTTATATCACCACCATTATTGCACCTATGCAGGACAAACATAGTGGAAGCACATATTCAAATACAATCCCTTGTAAAAGCCGAGTATTCACCTGAAGAACAAAACATGATTAACATGGTGTCCATACAAGAGCTGCAAGAACAGCTTGACAATCTCTTGTAAGATTCATGTAAAAGCTATTCATTTTTTTTTGTTTGATATTGTTTCATCAAAGCCAAGTGATTTTGTATAAAACAATTTTGGTATATAGGAACTCGGATCTTCAAACATACGGGAATGTACCCGTCTAATTAGAATGTGGTGGATGGATTATAGTTGTTTATGTCAGTGTTTATCTCCTAATTCTAGATAATATTCTTATTATTCATGTTTTATAATCCCAGATGTGAGATCATAATCGTGTTGAATATTGTTTTACCCCAGATGTTTTTATGAAATTAAATATATCGGTAGACAACTTCTGAGATGACCGGGACTGGAGAAGAACTTTGAAATTAGTTTTTGCATAATAATTATACAAAGTTTTTAATAAAGGCAAAATGCTATTTTCCTGTCTCAGACTTTAGTGAAATTGATAAATATACTCCAATTTGGAAATTGTACATAGTAAGTACGCGATAGTTATGAATTAAGATTTCGTGATGA
Organism: Bocquillonia castaneifolia; assembly: GCA_948193215.1. Taxonomy (NCBI): domain Eukaryota; kingdom Viridiplantae; phylum Streptophyta; class Magnoliopsida; order Malpighiales; family Euphorbiaceae; genus Bocquillonia; species Bocquillonia castaneifolia. The sequence continues at coordinate 2,920 of CANYLF010990139.1, read as the reverse complement.
GGAGAATATGAAAGAAGAAGATAATGGAGTAAAACAATCAAAGCAACGTTTTTTTTAACCCATCATTAAAAGCCTATCTGGGTATATTTATTTTAAGTTGAAAAGATCATGTATAAATCATGTATAGTTTTTAAATTATGGTATATTTATCAATTTTATCATAATTTGGGGTAGAAAAATTCATTTTACCTCTAGTAAAGAGATTTGAACAGAAAATAAAGGATGAGGTTGATTAGTCTCAATAAAAGTCAAACATTTGACTTTTTTTTTTTTATCAATCCTATAACAATTTGTTAATATAAATGCATCAATCCTATAATAGTTTGTTTATTAAAAAAAGTTATTGAATTTTTATCATCTAAAATTAACTTTTGTATCAATCCTATAATAATTTGTTAATATAGTCACCAAATATTGTATCCTCTAAAATTAGGGTGAAGGTTTCAAATCTGATATCTACTCTCATCAAATTATATATATAAAAAAGAAAGTATTTGAAAAACTTTTAAAAGGTGAATGAGATTAGACTTGAAAAGAAAATTCCAATTACTACATTAGAAATTAGACTTGAAAAAAAAGAGTTCCAAAATTAATAAATATGAGATTCCCAATATCGAACTGAATCCCACATGAAAAGTGAGTCATCCTCTACCATCCACGGTTCTGATAGGTATCGCGGGCAAGCTATCATTAACTGACTCTCATTGACGACTTCATAACCCTTTTTAAATCATTAAATTTTTTTTGGGTCCATATAATTTTGACTTGACCTTAAACAATTAGCGGCTAATAAAATTTTAGAATTAATGTTCCTTCCAAAGAAAAAATAAAGAATTAAAGTGATGGACGTCTTGATGTTTTTTTGAGATCAAGTTAATTAATGGAAGCACATGGTGGTTAAAGTTAAATGACGAGCAGATTAATGGAGATTTAACCTAAAATGTATGGCACTGGCACTAAACAGTACCTCTCTAGCTTGTTAACTGGTCGACCGACAGTATTCTGAAAGTTTCTACACCGACAATTAAAAATAGTTTCAAGTAAATTATTGTTCTCTGCACGATTTTATTAATTTTATAGTACGTTATAAGTACATGCACCAAATATAATGGATGACCATCAATTGATTTGAGGGAGAATATGGACATTTTATTGTGACATCTTTATATCCAACATTTTCTTTATTTTACAAATATAATAAATAATTTATATTACAATAACAGAAATATACTTTCACATTACGAGTTCATTACCAATATAAATAAAAAGGATTGGAGTTCTCGCTTTCTCTCGGTGCTCTCAACACTGTCTCCATGGGGAGGAAAAAGAGAATCACCATGTCTAATCCTTCTACTTCGCAAATAGATTGTGAGAAAGGGATTTTAGATTTTGATTCTACAATGGATACAGAAGAGATTGATGGTCAAAAACTTGGGAATGATGTCTTAAATGAGGAAACCTTAATTTCAGAAGATCGAAAGAGTAAAGTATGGGCAGAGTTATTCAAGAACAATAGAGCAAAATCAGAGGATTGCAAGCTGAAATTTGTTTCACCTGCGGTTAGTATTGGTGTTCGTGTAGCTCATATTAAAGCAGAAGTAGCAAATAAGGAGGCAGAGAGATGGAAACATGTTTTGATTGGTAGCGTCTATGGGGCAAACCCTAAGTTCTTCAAGTTTGAAAACTTCATCAAGAAGCGATGGAAGAACTATGAATTATTGGAGGTCAAGATGATAAAACTAAACCTGTTCGCATTGGCAAGCAACTAGCAATGGAGGATGGGCCGAGTACTTTTGATAAGAAACCTCTCTTGTTACAGGAATAGAAACAACGGATGCAATTTGATTTTGAGATGGTTAGTGCAGTACCAGTTTGGATCAAACTCCCATATTTGCCTTGGGAATTCTGGGGAGCAGATACCCTAAGTGCAATTGGAAGCTTGCTTGGAAAACCTCTTTTTTCAGATAGATGTACCAATCTTCGTAGCGAACTCTCTTATGCTCGAATATTGGTTGAGATGAGCCTTAATGGAATTTTTCCCAATGAAATAACTCTTGAACTGGAAAATGGTGACCAGATGCTACAGAAGGTGGAATATGAGTGGAGACCTCAGAAGTGTGAGACCTGCAAAAGGCTAGGGCATTCAATGCACAACTGTCCTCAGTCCAAAGAGAGAAAGGTTTGGGTACCCAAAACTGTACTATCTAAAGAAGAGATACAAGAAGAATCTGCTACAGTTCCAAACAGTACTAGTCCAGAGAAAACAAAAGAAACAGAAGAAGACGCAGTTGTTAAAACCTCTGATATTGAGGATGATATAGAGCCAGTACCTAAGAATAAGGATGAGGAGGGTTTTCAAATGGTGCAAAGTAGTCATACCAAGAAGAAAGTGTGTAAAACCAAGAGGGGGGGGGGTGAATTGGTGTGGAATTGGAAATTAAAAAATGATTCAAGAATGGATTAGGGAAGAAAAGAAGAACACAAAAGGTTTATAGTAGTTCGGACCCAACTTGTCCTACATCCACTTTCCCAAATACACAATTTGGGGGTCCACTATCCACCAAGGATAACAAGGAGATTTACAAGGCTATCTCCAACCTTTACAATGAGTTTTACCCAAGGCTCACTCACAAACACTAGTGTTTCCAAGAGGCTAACACCAAACCTTTACAATGAGTTTTACCCAAGGCTCACTCACAAACTCTAGTGTTTCCAAGAGGCTAACATCAAACCTTTACAATGAGTTTTACAAATGGCTAACTCACAACCATCCCTAGTGTTTCCCCAACTCACAAAGAATTGACACTAGTACAATGGATAAGTAATTCACTCAACCCAAGTAACAAATGCTCTAGAGTTCTAGCTACCTATAACCAAACAACCAAATAATTACAAATGATTGAAAAATAAGTTTACAAGA
>CANYLF010989837.1:0-23698 GCA_948193215.1 Bocquillonia castaneifolia | reverse complement strand
TAAGAGGAGAGGTGGCCCCAACCAACCATCGCCGCATACGACACATCTGGCTGCGTTAGACCTGCCTATACAGTGACACACTTCTAACACTTAAAAACACCCAATATTATTATTATTATTATTATTATTATTATTATTATTATTATTATTATTATTATTATTTACTTTTCAATTTATATTTTATTTTTTTCCACTTTTATTTGCTCATTTATATGTAACAGGAAAATTACGAGAAGTTATTTATTTATTTATATATATACACATACACAAGAAAGAAAGAAGACAAAACCCATATCCAAGTCCCTATACTTTTATTTTTTTTGACATTGGGTCCCTATACTTTTATTTATAAAAATCAAGTCCCTGCATTTTTATTTTCATCAACATTGAGTCCTTCAGTTAGCTAATTTTAACGGTGTTATAACCAAAGGACTCAATTTTGATAAATCTCAAAATGCAGGGACCCAATTTTGATAAAAGTAAAAGTATAGGGACTAAATTTTGATAAAAATAAAAGTATAAAGGACCCAAATTTGATTAATAAATTTTTATTTTATATTGAATTTTAATTATTGCAATATATATATATATATATATTAAAAAGTGTAAATTTTTTTGTTTTTGATTTGGATTTTTTGAGTTAAACCAAACCGAATAAAAAGTTGAATATATATATACACACACACTTACTTTTGAAAATAATAGTGAAAATTAATTATAAAAATTAAATTTAAATCGTTCAAAATTGAGTTCTTACACTTTCTTTTTTATTGAAATTGAGTCCCTGTACTTTCAAATTTATCAAAATTGAGTCCCTCAGTTATAACACTGTTAAAATCAGCTAACTGAAGGACTCAATGTCAATGAAAATAAAAGTACAGGGACTTGATTTTTATAAATAAAAGTACAATGACCCAATGTTAAAAAAAATAAAAGTAAAAAGACTTAGATGTGGGTTTTGCCTCACATGAACGTTAATTCCTCACATTATCATCTTAGCATGCCTAATTTGAATAACATCAACATGACACAAATTCAGTCAATTTTCACCACCAAAAATGAGATTTTAATATTTTTTTGCTATAATATGGATTGTCGATGCTAGACAATTTTTATAGTAATTTTTTAAATAGTAATGATAATTTAAAAGGATCAAATTATAATGGTAGACTATAAAATGAAAAATATAACTCAGATTCCTTAAAAGAAAAACTCATACCATCAAATTAGGTAATTTGAACATCTATAGAGATATAAAGAAAGGACACAAAAAAAATATGTAAGTAAAAAAAAATTCTCATTTACTCATTATACACATTATAATCGACATGAGAAATTAAGATTGGATTATTAGACCATGTTTAAAAGTACATATTCTAGGTTTTTTTTTTGAGGGATACATATTCTAGTTTTGGATAATATAACATTTATCAATTAATTTTTTTTGGTGGATAGACATTAGTTTTTTTTAATTATTTTTAGGTAAAAATGTAAAGAATAATCATTATTAATTAAATGATTGTAGTAATGAGAGATTTATTTTAGAAAAAAAGAAATAATTTAACAATGAAGGAAGTGAGCCAAAGCCCAAAAGAGGATACCCCACAAAATCATGTAAAAATGATTGTCCAAAAGCCCACTAAAAATAATAAGAAGAATAGCAGATGCATGTGTCTCTCACATTGCCATTTAGCGTGTCTAAACTTCTCAATATAAATCTCTTGAAATATTGCCATTTGCATATTCAATCAAATAATTAAAAAGAAAAAACAGATTGTAATTAAAAATAATAAATATATTATTATTATAAAAAGAAAGAACGGAGTTAGGATGAAAACTCTTCCTTGTCTTCTCTGCTCCTTGTATGCCTTGGCTTCTTGTTGATTTTCGCCGGCCATATTAATATTAATCAAGATTTTATCAGTGCAATTGTTGTTTTAGATAGATTACCGCATCTGGGCACGGACAGAGTTTGCATCTTTACCATCAAAAGTAGGTGAATTCTTGATCTTTATGATCTTTTATGAGGTGGGTTGATCTGATTTTGGATTTAGATCGGTGGGTTTGATTTGTTTTTGTTATTTGGATTGGTTAAGATTGGTGGGTGTTTTATATTTTTGTTTAACATTGAGTTTTGATTTATATAAAAAAAATTCTGGGTTTGATTTGAAATGGTCTATTTCCATAGCTCAATTGCGGTCTGCAACTCAGTTGACCAATCAGCAGCAACAGTTATGGCTAATTCTGTGAATTCTAGTGAGTTGCATCCAAAATTAAGGCATAAGAATCATGGACAAAATAATAATAGCATTAGTAATAGCAGTAGGAAGGCTAATAATCATTCCTCTATTCCTGTATGTGATCGATCTCGATCAGCTGCTGTTGATGTTGTGATCTTGATTGCTGTTATTGTTGCTTGTGGGTTCTTGTTATTTCCTTATATCAAGGTTGTAACTGTGTACTTGATTAAATTTGTTGCTGTTATGCATTCTGTGGTCAAAGAGGAAATTCTTAGAAGTCCTATGATTTATGCATCTATTGGGGTTGGTATTTTTTCTGCTGCTATAGCTGTTTGGATAGTGTTTACATGCACAACTAGGAAATGTGGGAATCCGTACTGTAAAGGATTGAGGAAGGCTGCAGAATTTGATATTCAGCTGGAGACAGAAGAGTGCGTGAAGAATTCTAATGGTACTTTGATCAAAGATGGAGTCAAAAGGGGCCTTTTTGAATTGCCTCGTGATCATCATCGGGAGTTGGAGGCTGAACTGAAGAAGATGGCACCCCCTAATGGAAGAGCGGTTCTTGTGTTTCGAGCAAGGTGTGGATGTTCTGTTGGGAGATTGGAAGTTCCAGGAGTGAAGAAGCAAAAGAAGATCAAGAAGTAGGAATTAATATGGCTGTTTATTTAATAGGGAGGATATAAACCTATACAGGAGTAGAATCATAAGGGAGAGAGGAGTATCTTCTCCAATTGATCTTCTGAGGAGCTACCTTGTCCTTAAATAAGCTCATGGCAATAAATTGTAAGGGATTATATATATATATATATATACATTTCATTATAGTGGAGAATATAAGAATCCTTTCTTTCATTTAACTTTATTATTTGGAATTATATAATAATTGTTTCGTTTGCTTTCAGCCTTAGGTTCTATTTTATTCGAAAAAGCTCCTCATTGCAGTTTTCCAAATTGCTTTAGTGACAATTTATGTTAATTGTTGTAGATGATTCTACATGTTTGTTTTGAAAGTCTTTGTTGGGTTTTGACACTCAGTGGAGTAGGAAATATAGGATTTCTGCTATAAGAAAAGTGAAACCATATCCTATCACTTTCATTTGAATGAGTGGTGCTGTGTATGGTTGTGCTCTTGCTTTATATAATTAAGTTGTTCCTGCTAATCACAAAGATTTTGATAATAATTCACTGTATCACATAGTTGGTCCATGATGTAAGGTTAATAGAGAGACAAGGCTTCTGTCCTTCTCACTGATATCATGGCCTGAAACCTGTACATCATTACGTGTATTTGTTGCTACTGATTTCATCCTCTTGTAGAAAGATTTAGCTACAACTTCTTTTGGGTGCTTTAGCTACAGAACAAAAGGATGAACGGTGCTTCATGACAACAATTACTATGTAATATTCAGGTTTGATATTAAAGGAAGTATCAACAGACGGCAGTGCTGAGTCTTGTTATATGTTAGTATAAAATGAAAAATTCATATAGTTTGTGACAGATGGATAGTCTTCTTCAGTACATTGTATAATAGCTAAATGAAGTGAAGGCCGCATCTTGATGAAGTAAAATTTGAGTCAATTCATACATTTAGTTGAATTTTTTTGCTCATATGATGCAGGGAACTTTTGAATCTCCTCTTCTTTTCTGCTTGTGCTATAACCATAACTTGAGGATCCTTTATTATGGTTGTGTGATTTATAGATGATGCTAATGCTCATCAAGAAATGACTTGTGTTATTCCCATAGTTTGAGTGGCAATTGTAGCATCCTCTTCCATGATTGAATGTTTGCTGCTTCAAGGCTGATCATCTTGCAGTTGAAGTGCAGTTTCCTTAAACATAATCGTTTCTTTTTAGTGAACTTGGGGCAATTTTTCTTTCAGGATCCAAATTCCAAAGAGCTTAGCCAAATAGAACTTTGAAAAAACATACAGTGCATATATCAAGTTTTGTAGTTTTTTTCTTCCTGTACCTATAGTTGTTCTACTGTAGGACATTGCTTTGTTTTGTTGCATGAATGTCCATAGGCTTTAGTTCGTAACATCTTCTTCTTAATCGACCTTTTACAAAGCATAGATGATACTTGTGTGCTAAATGGTCTGTTTTGCCTTATAATGGAACCATTATTTTTGTGAACAGTGGCAAGATCACCCGCTCTGTGAAATAATAATAATATTAAAGAATCCTTCTGTTGGTTAGCTCTCTTATTCTTATTTTAATCATCGGGTGTCAATAACTAAGTTGCTTTATATTATGTTTTTAACTATTTCTAGGTTTGAACTTTTTTTGGCATTCTGTTTTCTGAACATCTTTACCTGAGGAGTTGCAGTGGATCAGGTATTTAGTTGGGCTGTTTTCTGTGCAATTTACTTGTTGTTTGTTGTTTCCTTTACAAAAAGATGATTATTTGGAGAGTAGATTAGATCAGATATTCCATGAATCATGATTGCCATGTGCATATCTCTCCTTGGTTTCCTGTTGCATCATGTGATTAGGTCAATTTTAATCGGCAGATATTCATCTGTGAAGCAATGAACTAGGAGGAATAGACTGATTGAGAAAAGGAAGATTAGCAAAATGCTTAATGGGACAGTGAGTAAGACTTTCAGTAGTGATTAAATTTGAAGGGTTTTGTGGTGGCATGTTCAAATATGCTTTTGACAAATTCTTATCTGTTAGTGTTAGCATTAATCAAATATCTCTGGAGAAGAAAGTGAACAAGGTAGTAAGGTAGGGCTTAGTAAGTTAGGATTGTGGAGTGATGAATTCTATCTAGATTTTCAGTTGAAATCCATTTGGTTGCTAACTACATACAATATCGACGGCAGATGCCCCCATTTCATTGGAAGGATAGACTTCTGTTTGTATCACTATTCTATTGTGGATGCATCAACTTAAGCTTTCATTGAGTGGGAGATAGATCGATATAGGATTGGTGGATGAGCATTGCAATAAATCCATTAACTAAACAGGGAGAATTTCCTTGTAGTGGGTTAATTGTAAGGGCGAAATGTTCCCAAATGGTGAAGGTTAGGTCTTAAGAAAATTGGAAGCTTGGAGTTAAAAAAAAAAAAAAGAGCAGCACTTGTAGTTGCAAAAATACCTAATTAATATCTACTAGCGTGACTCGAGGGAACTCAAAGAGAATGTGAGAATTTGGCTTTGACTCCTACTCTATAGTGTTCACAAATGCTTGATGGAAATAAAACAGCTCAAGTATAAATTTGCTGTTAATCAAAATTTTATAACTTGAGAACTCAGAAAATAAGCATTGCAAGGTCAAATTCAAGAAATTATTGGAATAACTTATTTCCCATTTTGGACCAAGCATTTGCCATTCGGTGCCTCTTTAATCAAAGTACCTACTGATGAATCTTTTATAGTACCCTAATTAATATACTCTGGCATTACTGGTTGGAAAGTTAGGTTGGGAACAAACACGAAAGGTTAGAGACTTTGTAAGCATTAGAAAAGTTGAAGCCCCATGTGTGTAGCGAAAACGAGTCAAGTTAGGTAGAATGAAGCTCAATTCGTGTTAAATTAGTTGGAAATCATGTAATTTTGCCAAAGAAAGATTGTTTAGATTTTCGGATTTCCGGTCTAGCTTAGGATCATTTTTCCTTTGAAAGCTCTGTTTATGCTTATGTTTGAAATTTTCAATGAACTGAAGTACCCAATTGAAGATCTTTTGGATTTAAAATCAATGCTTTACATAAATAAGGAGTAAAATTCAAGCAGTTGAAAGTGACTCTGGTTTCATCAAATATTTATTTATTAATAATTTATGATGGACAGGATCCTAACAGGCCTCCTAACTGAGCATACAAAGTGATGCTTTTAATGACAGGACATCTTTACTTTGGCCTTCCTTTTTCTCCTCTCCAATTTCCACTTTTGGTTGAAGAGCACTGCCCACCTTTTTTCTTTTTTCTTTTTTTAAAGGAAGGCATATTGCTTTACTAATGAACTAATAACAAACTCAACTCTTCTAGCTACTACTAGTAATTAATTGATCAAACAAAACCATTTTCATTATCCAAATTCACGTGATTTTTATATATAAAAAAGAACACATAATTTTCAACCTTGCTGAATCATAAAATTCTTAATTACCAGTCAAATACTCCTGATTTTGGATGTGATGAGAGCATCAAAATGTAGTCTACATATATGTATATTATACGAATACAAAAATATTAGCCTAATATGAATATGAATACCTTGTTAAAACAAGGAAAAGAAATTCTTATTAAGATTCCAAATTAAAATTGTAAAAAAGAATATAACATAAGAAAAAAAAATTTCCCATCTATCTATTACTAAAAAAATATAAAAATTATAACTCTGGTTTAAAAAAAAAAAAAAAAGTCCCAATGCTGATCACCTGACCGTATCAGGCTACCAGCAATGAGACGAAAACTAAACTGATAGCATTGGTTCTCCTCCTCTGGCGCCGCCCATTTTGATCACTGCCGTCACCGTCACTGTCACCATTATCATTATTAATATGAATATCAGCATCATCAGGTGCAGGAGGCATAACATATCGACAAACGGGGCAAGACCCATGAATATCCAACCACTTTACAATACAACCCGAATGAAATCCATGATTACACGGCATCTTTTTAACCTCTTCTCCGACGGAAAACCCATCTAAACAAATAGCACAGTCTTCTCCGGCTTTAGATTTGAAGCCACCGTCAGTATCTTTTATTACAGTTGTAGGCATTGATTGTATGGATTCCTTTGATGCAGGCAACGTTCCTGTAATTTTCTCAACATCCAAAGGCACCATCGGCAGTGGACTAACTAGTTCCAAATTACTTCGCCGGTGACCTAGTTCCCAGGCAGTTTGCCTTATCACTACCAAGGCAGTTGTTACTTGTTCGTCTAGCATTCTTATTTGTTCTTCTAGCCTTCTCACATCGTCGTTATTGTTGCGATTGTCGTCCATTACTAATTAGTTGCTGTTTGCGCTCCTTCTTAATTCGATCCTGTAAAATTTAACACACACAAAAGAACATGATTATATATATATACACATATATACCAAGTCGAGTTGGATTAGGATTTTTTTTTGTTTTTGTTTTTGAGTGGAAGTCGGATTAGGACTCCCGCTAACGTTGTTACTGTGAATAATGTGCAGAACAATCCAGAATGTTCTTTATATATATACCCATCAGTATAAATTGTATAATCGTGGCCCTTACAAATTAATTTAAATTTTACTACTACTACTTCTTTATACTTTTTTTTTTTGAATATATCGATCTTCATTCAAACCAACGAGATGGAAATCACATGTAATATTAAATTCACGTAATCATCAACCTACATATAAATTACAAAAATAAAAATTTAAAAGCTAAATAAATACAAAATAAAAGTTGAAGATTAAATAAATAAAATATGAATTTACAAAAATTTGCATTAATTTTTATGACTATTTAAGTTTTTAAAACTTTACATTAATGCAAATAAGAGCATATCTTTTACTCTCTGAAAATTTTAAATAGTTATGAAGTATTTTAAATATAATTTTCTTGTCAATATGTATAAAAAATAAGTTTTTGTAAAAATTTAAAATCAAAATTTTGTAAAAATAATTAAAACTAAAAATTAATATTTATATTGTTAAACTAGGTAAAATGATAAGGATATAGGTAATGTGTGGTAAAAAAAATTAGATGAATTTTATAATGCAATATATATAGAGTTCACAGGCTTAACTATGTATGTATGTATGTATAACTTTGCATTATAAATTTATCTAATTGTTTTTATCAATATTACTTATATATACTTATTATTTTATAAAGTGTTAAAAATTTAATTGTATCTTAATTTCGAATTTAATTTTAATTATTTCTACAAATATAAGAATTATATTAAATATGTTTTATAACCATCTAAATTTTTCAACACCAAAAGATATTCTCTTATTTTTATTAATAATAAGATCATAAAAATTTAAATAGTCATAAAACAAGTTTAATGTAAATTTTTTATCAAATTTATATTATGGTTATCCGATCCTTATACTTTTATTTTGTATTTATCTTGTCCTTAAACAATTATTTTTATAATTTATAGGTCTTTACGTGGTTGATGATATGGATTGAAAATTAGTAAAATATATTGACATGGCATTCATTTAACAGCTTCGTACTGTTTGAATAAGGACATATAAATTCGAAAAATAAAAATATAAGGACCAACAAAATCAAAATAGATTTGTAAGAATTAAATAAATAAAAATGGTAAAGCACAAGGATCTTTTGATGGGTCTTTCCTATAATCATCTTTGTGAGGGGGGATAATATGATGAATGTATTTATACCGTGCTTTTTATCATATGGGGATTAATTAACTATAGAATTCTCAAACAAATTTTTAATTTATGGGGAAAATAATAATATATTTTATCCTATTTTGGACATGAATGATAATTTGATGTTTTTTTTTCAGATATCCCCTCCGATCCGATAAACCAGATTTATATAGCTTTTTATCGGTTTTGAGATGAATATGCAATTTAAAATTTACTATTTACATTGGATTCAGATTTAATTCGTTGGATATTTATTATCCGAATCAAGTTTCATTTTAGGATTCAGATATAAAATATCCGTATCTAGTTGTTTAAATAGATCTGAATTCATTAGATATTTATTATCCGAATCAAGTTTCATTTTATTTATCAGATATCAAATGTGGATTTGGGTATATATATTTATTCAGATTTTAAACAAATATGAATACTTTTGTAATCGAATTTGGGATAAATTTTGATGATTGTATAGTTAAACAGATATATATTTGAATATTTTTTATTAGATGGATGTCCAACCAACCAGTTTTTTGTGGTTAAATTTTACATACTTTAATATAGCATAATAAATACAATAACCTGAAACTTTTATATTCACAACTACAAAAAATTTTCAGTTTAGCATGGGAATTTGTCCGTTAATTCTTTGCTAAACAGTTTAGACGTACATTTTGGGTAATTTTCATTTATCATTCCTCAATTTTCTTCTCTCCTAATAAAATCCCTAAACTTCAATTCATAATTTAAAAATTTTTAAACTTTAATTTTATAGCACAAAAGTCCTCACCGTTGGTTTTTACCTTCTAAAAAATTTATTTTAATGAATTTTGATCTAAAAATTTACATGCGAGTCAAGAAAAAGCAATCTAATCTATAAAAAATAACACAAAAAAATTTAACCATAAAATTATTTTTTCTATTTTTAATTAATGAAATTGAAAAAATCATAAAAAATAGAGACAATGTCAAAATGTTTCCAATTTTGGTGAGAGGTCGTGATAAATATGCTCAATTTATTGAATATAAGATGTTAAAATTTGATCAACGGTAGTTGATTTGATACTAAAGGTAGGGACTTTTATGTTACAAACTCATAATTGGGGAATTTTTGTGTTACAAAATTAAAATTTAGGGATTTTTAAGTTACAAATTGAAGTTTGGGGATTTATAGGAAGAAAGAAGATAATTCAAGGATTGTAGGTGAAATTTCCCCCATATTTTTTTTTTGTCTCTTATCGATATTCCTGTTGTTATATTTTTAACGTAGGATTTTTTTCATCCATCGCTAGATAATAATCTCCTGGCCGTCCCGAAAAGATGGACACTTTTAGACAAACACATATATTAAGAAAGTTAGTTAACAAAAAAATTCATTAATTTACTAAGTCACGATGATCCTTATTTAATAAACTAGTAATTTCTTGAAACTAGTATTGAAATTGGAGTCCACTACAACTACAATAAATGAAGGCATATATAACACTTGATCACTTTATGTATTAAATTACTGCTTATAATTTAGGACAAACAATCTTTCAAAACTACTCATCTTTTTAGGAGGAAAGGGTGAGAGGTTAGCATTGGACTAACACATCTCTTGCTAACCCCTTTTTTATTTCTTAAAAAAATAATGGTTTAATGCTCTTAATTAACCATCTTTAATTATGTTCTTAACTATCCTTCGGCCATTTAAATCACCATTGGACCTTTATTAGTTGACAAATCGTATGTCTTCCCAGTAGATCATCCATCCTTACACTTTCCTGTTTGATAAATCGTATGATTTTCTAGTAGATCATCCATCCTTGCACTTCCCCATCCTTAACATGTGTAACTTTATAGTTCCCATCTCATGCTCTAAATTCATTATATCGTATAAGACATTTATTGCATATACAAATAAAGTATTATTTATCATATTAATGAAATATTTGATACTTGATTAAAAAAGTATAATTTTTATTATTATTATTTTTTCTAAGAGGTACAATGGTATAAGAGGTCCTTGGACCTAAACTAATCCACTGTGAGGAAGTCGGCACTCTATTGTGGCCCACTTAAGTCCTTTGCCCTCTCCCAGCAAAGGTAAGACTTAAACTCGAGATCTCTCCTTGAACTTATAAGGACTTTGCTGTTTGGATTGACTTTCACAGGTTATTTGTATTATCATTCACTGTATTATTATTATTATTATTATTATTATTATTATTATTATTATTATTATTATTATTATTATTATTATTATTATTATTATACATAACTAAAAACGTTATTTTTAATCTAATAATATTATTATTTTAACATGATTATTTATTTTTATATTTGATTACTATCATTATTTATTATAAATAAAAATATAAATTTACACATAAACACATACACGTATATATAAAAGTATACATGCAACTATATACATGTACATACACACACTCACACACATACATGTATAGACATCTATGTTTATAACATATATAAAAGTGGGAGAAAGGAGGCAAATTGAACCCCTCACCCTCCACTAATTATATTATTGAATGGTTTTAATGAAGGTTAAAATAATCATTTGCTAATTATTTTAATTAATTAATAACAAATATAGAATTCCTTAATCAATTGGAATTAGGATACATTTATTAATAAAAAATAAAATACTTACTCAATTAGGATTTAAACTATTCATTAATTATAAAATTATATATTAATAAAATTAAAATTTCAAACATACGTTAAAAACATAATACTTGAAAAAAAATATATAAATTCATATAATATATGAATTTAGTTAAATTTAAGCATAAAATTATAAATTAGTATAATTAAAATTATAAATATATATTATTAAGATTAAAAGATATTTATTAATAATAAAATTATATATGTAGTGAAATTTCAATCAATTATAAAAATCCACCTTGGGTAGACTGATACTACTCATGTAGGTAGGAGGTGAAAGATCTCAAGTTTGAGACCCACCTTGCCAAATTATCAAAAAAAATCACCCAAATATACGATATAATTTCAGATTTATATTAATAATTTGTGTTTTCTTAGGAAATTTGGATTTTTAACATAAAATTCACTATTTGACAGTGTGACAACTTTGAAGAGTCATAACTTGGGCTAGAAGACTCAGAATTAGATTATTCAAAAGCCTAAATTCAAGAGAAAATCGAGATATACAACTTTCATGAAGAAGTTGTGACCATTCGAAGACTGTAGGAACCTAAAAATTGAGTTGCAAGTCATACACTATATGTAGTCTCAGGAGAAATTCGAATTTTTCAAGGATTTATTATTTGGAATTAATTGAAACAAATCATAATCATTCTAGGATTTGTGGGTAGTCTTAGTTAGGGCTTAGGAGTTATAAATTGATTGAACCGAGTCTAAAAAAAATTCTTCTCTTTCTAAAAATAAAAAAGAAAGCCTGGAATTCCATGAAAAAGAAGAAACTCAAGAGCTTCAATGATTAATTGGGTTTTCTCTTTCATTCATGAAAAAAATGAATCTAATTTCACAAATTTCTCCATCATTCAAGCTTTCAAAATATCGATTGAAGATTAAAGATTGTAAAATACAATTTTCATGAATAAGTCGTAGCTATTTAAAGATTGTAAAAATCTGAAAAGTGAATTACAAATCAAAAGCTATATGCAGTCTTGGTTGAAATCAAAATTTAAAATAATTAACTATTTGAAATTAATTAATACAACTTGTAATCCTTTTAGGACTTATGGGAAACTGTAGTTATATCTTGATAGAGATAAATAGATCGAAACTTTGAAGCTAATTTAATAAATTTTCCATCATTCAAGCTATTGAAGCATGGATTGAAGATTGAAGACCTAAGATTTAAAAGGTGTATATATAAATTATTTATTTTTTTATTAGTTTGGGTGTTTTATTTTCTATATCCATCAACTTTAAAGTATATTTAGTAATCAATTTAGATTATGATTATAGTAGAATTAGTGATTAATTAGTTTATTTAAATTAAATTCGTATTATATTGAATTTTTGTAGGAAATTCAAATTTTTAATGCGAAATTCGCAGCTTGAAAGTTCAGCACATTCGACAGGTCATAACTTGAGCTAAAAGATTCGGAATTGGATGATCCAAAAGCCTAAATTTAATGTAAGATCGATATCTGCAACTTTCATAAAGAATACGTGGCTATTTGAAGACTGTAAATACTTGAAAAGTGAGTAGTAGCTTTACTTTTATACTGTGAATTCTTTGTTTGTGCTTAGTTTGGCTATTTTATTTTCTATAATCATGAACTAATTATTTAAAGTTTATTTAGTAATTACTTTAGATTAATTAGGTTATTTTTAGAATAGATTTATTAATTAATTAATTAATTAAAATTAAATTCATATTTATATTGAGTTTTCATAGGAAATTCAATTTTTTAATGTGAAATTCGAAAGTCGAAAGTGCAGCACATTTGATGGGCCATAACTTGAGCTAAAAGACTCATAATTGAATGATTCAAAAGTCTAAATTCAAGATAAAATTGAGATCTATAACTTTCACACAGAATCATAGCTATTTGAATACTACATATACTTTAAAAGTGAGCCACAAATCAGAAGATATGTGGAGTTTTGGTTGAAATCCAAATTTTAAAACAAATAACTACTTGGAATTGAATGAAACAGATTCTAACCCATATAAGATTTGTGGACTGTAGTTAGATCTTGAAAAGTATAATTAAATATATCAAGATCGAGACTGAAAAAAACAGTTGCTCTTCTCTCTTTAAAAAAACAATAAAGCTAATTTTACAATTTTTTCAATCATTTAAGCTATTGAAGTATGGTTTAAAGATTTAAGACCTAAAATTAAAAAGGCATATAAAATTTTATTTTTTATCATTAATTCTTTGTATTTGCTTAATTTGGGTGTTTTTTTCTATAATTATGAACCAATTTTTTTAAAAGTTTTTTCAGTGATCAATTTAGGCGGTTTAGTATATAAATAAATTTTAATTAGTTTATTTAATTAAGTTCATATTTAATTATATTGAGTTTTTGTAGGAAATTTGGATTTTCAATGTGAGTTTCACAGCTTGAAAGTGCAACACATTCGACGGACAATAACTGAAACTAGAAGACTCGGAATTGAGTCATTCAAAAGCCTAAATTTAAAAGAAAATTAAAAAACTACAACTTTCATGAGAATTCATGACCATTTGAAGACTGTAAATACCTAAAAATTGAGTCACAAAATAATAGTTTTATTTTTCTATCGTAAATTCTTTATTTTTTTCTTAGTTTGAGTATTTTATTTTCTATAGTAATGAAATAACTATTTAAAGTTTATTTAGGAATCAATTTAGATTAATTAGGTTATTTTAATAGTATAATTAGTGATTAATTAGTTTATTTAAATTAAATTCGTATTTATATTGAGTTTTTATAGGAAATTCAGATTTTTAATGTGAAATTTGCAGCTAATTAAAAGTGCAACACATTCGACGGGTCATAATTTGAGCCAGAATACTCAAAATTAAGTGATTTAAAAGTCTAAATTCAAGAGCAAATCAAGATCTACAACTTTCATAGAGAAGTTATGGCCATTTAAAGACTGTAAATACTTGAAAAGTTAGTTACAAATCAAAAATTATGTGATGTGCAGTCTTGGTCGAAATCTAAATTATAAAAGAATTACTACTTGCAATTAATTGAAACAAGTGTTAATCATTTTAGGTCTTGTGGGAAGCTGTAATTGAATATGGAAGATTTAAAATTAAAAAGGTATATAAATTTTTATTTTTATACCATAATTTCATTAGTAATCAAGTAATATGGTTTAGTTTAAAAAGTAAGAAAAATAATTTGATAACATAATTGTATCAATAATGATTATCACGTGCAACGTACATGAAGAAAAAAACTAATATATATAAACACGCGTTGTAGATATACATACATATGTATACATATACATTATGCAGAAATATATATGTACACACATGCCTGCATGTAAACATATTTACACACACAGCGCTCTAAAGGCCCCCATTAAACGAGACAAAGCCCCTCTGGTAAACATATTCACAACTAATATTGCTAAAGCCACGAGTAAAATATAAGGATCCAAATACCCTTAATAAACCTTTCTATCAATTGAAACACATGTACAAGAAGTCTAAAATCTCCCATATTTTTGGGCTATTATCTCTCTTGTATCTTAAATTATTTACAAATCAATACAATTCTATCACCTAAATTTTTTTTCAAAAGTTATGTCACTCATTTTTTTTTCCAGTAATTGCCTCTGAAAATGAATCCAAAAGGTGTAGTTCATCCCCTATAAAATCATTGTATATATTAATTTTTCTCAAATTGTACTGATAATTTTAATATTTTATCAATTTTCCTATACAGAAATATCTCAAATAACGAATATATTATTCATTTTTTGTTCATCTTCTAAGTACAAAAATATGAAGGTACTTTTAAATTCAATAAATGAAGAGAGTTTTACTAAAAATAATTGTAACCCCTAAAAATAATATAACATTTATTTACTTCGGACCTTCAATTTGCACTTTTGGTGAAAAGGTTAGTGACGGAGCTATGAATTTTTTTAGAAGGGTCAATAATATCTAACATCCACTTATGTATTATAATATTATTTTTATTCATAAAAATACACTAAAATTTTCATATATAAAAAAAAATTTACAAAGTTAGGGAGGTTAAATTGAAAATATGCAAAAATTTATTTGATAAAATTATTTTTTTTTCAAAGTTATGGGCCATGGCTCTTCCGACCCCTAACTCGATCCGTCATTAGGAAGGGTACTGCCCACTTTTTTTTATTTTTTTTTAAGGCAGGTTGGTACTTAGCTCTACTAGTAATTAATTAAACAAAAGTTTTAATAACACATAATTTCCTATCTTAGCAGTCAAATTTTTGACTTCAAGATTATTTCGTTAAACTCCTGATATAGGATCTGATGAGAGCATCGAAATGCAGGATTCTATATTTCTGGTAAAAAAGGCCCAATACCTGATGACGAAATCCTGCCAAGAATAAGACCAAAAACTAAACTGATAACAGAATCGGTTCTCCTCCTCTAGCGCCCCCCATTTTGATCGCTGCCGTCACCTTCACCGTCACTGTCATCATTATCATTATTAATATCAATATCAACATTATCAGCTCAGCAGGAGGCATATCATGACGACAAACGAGGCAAGAGCCATGAATATTCAACCACTTATCAATACAACCCGAATGAAATCCATGTTTACAAACCATCTCTTTAACCTCGTCGCCGGTTGAAAACCCATCTAAACAAATAGCACGGTCTTCCCCGGCTTTAGATTTGAAGGCAACACTGCCATCATCGTCACCTTCGACAATGTCAGAATCTTTTATTATAGTTGTAGGCATTGATTATATCGACTCCTTTGATGCAGGCAAAGTTCCTATTTTCTAAACACCACGGACATCCAAAGGCATAAAAAATACTCTAACTAGTTCCAAGGCAGTTGGCCTGATCAGTTGTCTACGTAATTCCATTTGAAAGACACTTGTTACTTCTTCGTTAATGTTGCTATTGTCGTCCATTATGTACTTTGTGTTGAAAATAATTAAAAAAAAAAAGAAAGAAAAAGGTCAACAACTGTGGCTTGCACGTGGCACTAATAAATTTTGAAAATTTACAAATTTTTGGTGTGAGGTTTGCCTATAAATAGGCTTCGTCATTTTATTTGTAAATTATCCGAAAACACTACCACACACAACCCAGTAGGAGAAAAAATATTATGAGATGTGGGTGAGACAGTCGGGTCTGTTTAAAATTTAAGAAAATTGTGAGGGTTGAAGGGTTTGGGAAAAATCCTCTGGATATTTTTCTTAAGTTTTGAGTGTGAGAAAAATATTGTATTTTATATTTTGTGGTTGTAATAATTTTTCACATAGTGAATATTTTTCTCGGTTGTCTTTTGACAATGACCGTGGTTTTTCTCCGTTTTTGGAGTTTTCTACGTAAATCCTTGTCTTGTTAATTTCTCTGTGGTTGTTTGACTATTTTATTATTTTATTAAAGGTGGTCTGTGGGGTGATAGGGGAATTTTTCCCAACAATTGGTATCAGAACCTTATTGGGTATTAATATCTACTTGTCATATGCTCTATGGTTGCCACTAAGGTGGACCCTTCACATTAGAAGGGTCTAGGGCTAGCAACCGTTAAACGGGGCCGGCATCACCACCTATCAAAAAAAAGTTAGATTATTATTTACTCTATTTTTTAAAAAGTCTATAAGTACCTTTGATGCGGTGGAGTTTTTTAGTGTGTGTTTTATACTAAAATAAAATCGAAAAAAAATGTCAGCAACTGAATTTGATATTGAGAAATTTGATGAAAAAATTAATTTTGCCTTATGGTTAGTGCAAGTCAAGAATTTGTTAATCCAGTCTGGATTGTACAAAGTATTAAAGGGAAGGCCAATCCTTTTGACTAGCGGAAAAGATTAAGAAGTGTCTGGTGATAAAAGTGAAGACTCAAGAAAGTCCACGATGAGCGATGAAGACTGGGAGGAGCTAGACATGAAAGCTGCTAGTCAAATTCGTCTCTGTTTAGCAAAGAATGTTCTTGCTAATGTGGTTGGACTGTTTACAATAAAGGAGATCTGTGATGAACTTAAAAATTTGTACTAGTCAAAGAGTGTTTCAAATAGGCTCTATTTGAAGGAGCAATTTTATAAATTGTAGATGGAGGAAGGTACAAAATTTCAGATTATCTGAGTATCCTGAATGGAATTATTTCTGAATTGGAAACTCTTGAAGTGAAAATAGATGAGGAGGATAAAGCCCTGCGACTCATCTTGTCTCTTCCACTTTCGTACAAACACATGCAACCCATTTTAATGTATGGGAAGGAAACTGTAGTTTACTCTGAGGTGACGAGTTAATTAATTTCTGAAGAAAGAAGAATGAATTCAGAAAGCAGACTTTCAGAAAATTCAGTGTTTGCTGTTTGTGAGCATGGGAAGAAGAAGAAAAACTCTGTGAAGAAAATTGTATGCTGGAGATGTGGTCAAACTGGCCACGTAAAGAAAAACTGCAGGAAAGGTGGAGCTGGTTCGGCCAACAGCTCTAGAGAAGAAGATGATGTTACCAATATTGTCTCCCTGAAAGAGGGAGATAGTGAATTTCATTAGAGAAAAATATATGTTCTTATGGCATGATTGCTACCACTGGAGATGACATGAAAGAGGACGTATGATTGGTAGTATGTCCACAAATTTACACACGGGCATTGGCTGATAATTATGCAAGGTGTGTGGTGGAACAAATAAAAGAATGCCGATGGCTAATAAACTTTCGAAAAAATCAGCATGGAAGTTGCACCATAATTTATTAGCAGGGTTTTCGACATGGGCCGAGTTGAAATTCTTGGAGTTGGTATTAATTCCAAGTGGGTATACTCTTTATGGTGGAGTATGATAATTCTTATGTAAGAATTGTGATTGTCGGTGATAGAGAGTATTTTGGTAGTGGGTATTTTTTTTAATCATGATAGAGATTATTGAAAATAATTAAAAAAAAGAAAAAAAAAAGGTCAACAATTGTGGCTTGCATGTGGCATCGAAATATGTTTTGAAAATTTACAAATTTTTGGTGTGAGGTTTGCCTATAAATAGGCTTCCTCTTTTCATTTGTAAATTATCCAAAAAACACTACCACACGCAACACAGCATGAGAGAAAATATTGTGTGGTGTGGGTGAGACAGTCGGTTGTGTTTAAAATTTAAGAAAATTGTGAGTGTTGGAGGGTTTGGGAAAAATTATCTGGGTACCTTCTGGGTATTTTTCTTGGGTTTGGGTGTTAGAAAAATATTGTATTTTATATTTTGTGGTTGTAATAATTTTTCACATAGTGAATATTTTTCTCGGTTGTCTTTTGACAACGGCCGTGGTTTTCTCCGTTTTTGGAGTTTTCCACGTAAATCATTGTTGGTTATTTGACTATTTTTATTATTTTATTAAAGGTAGTCTTTGGGGTAATAGGGGAATTTTTCCCAAGACTTTGTTGATGTTTTTGCTCTTCTATCCTATAAAAATTAAACAAACAAAAAATCATTACAAGATTATATATATATATATAAACACACGCTGGCATAGAGACCGTTTACTAGGATTAGGATTTTTTTTCTCTCTAGTGCAAGTTGGATTAGGACTTCCGCTAACGTTGTTATATATTGTGAGTAATGAGGTGTAGAACAATATCCAGAGTGTTCTTTTGTATATAATCTTCTTTTTTAGGGATTAATATGATTAGAGATTTTCTATTTTGAAACAAAATAACCATATTTTGTTTGAAATAAAATAACCATATTTTCTTTATGAAAAATGCGAAGAATTCACAGAAAAATTAAGATTTTTTTTTACTTTTTCGTAAATTGGTATCAATTTTTCGTAAACTTCAAAAACATACTTTATTGAATAAACATTATTTTTTAAATTCATACATCTTTTTTTTATAAAAATGAGTTAATTTAGTTAATAAAGAAATGTATCAATTGAGAAAAAAAATTAAAAAATAATTTTATTTCATAAGTTATTAACATTTTTTTAAACAAAGTATGGTTACTTTGTTTAAAACAAAGTAACCATAGAATGCACCGATATGATTAATGTATTTATTCTAGGACATCCAATCAAATTGGTCCAAATTTGTAACAAAAGATCAAATAACTGTAATTTTATGTTTTGAAAAAATTACACCTAAAATTTTATATTTTAGGATAAAAAACAAAAATTTATTTATTGTTTTAAACATTTTATTTTAAAAGATTTTAACCTAATTTTTTATACATGAATGAAACAAATCTAAATTATGTTATAAACTTTTTAATGGAAAAAATTAACTAAAATCATAAAAAGAAAAAAAACTCATGAAAATGACATCATTATATGCGTAGAAATCTAGAAAAATATAGAAAGCCATTAATACAATTCGATTAAATTTTCATAGTTATTTTGTTAATAAAAAAATTAATTGGAAATACTACTATTGTCTAATTATTTGATAAAATTGGAAATAACATTATTGTATAATCTCTTCCAAACAAAGAAGGTGGCTATGTCTTGTCACGAATCAACTCTTATCTGGCCTTTAAATTAACAAGACCACTTGAAAGATAATCAACGTAACACTTTGCAATTATCATGGCCATAAATCCTTCCTATAAACAATAACTATCGTATTCCAGAAATGGAATTAACAACACCCCATAAAAATGGAATAAGAAAAAAAAACATAAATACTAAAACCCTAATGAAAGAGGAACAAGAAAAAAACGTAAATTCTAAAACTAACAGTTATGTTTATTTAAACATAAAATAAACCTAAAATAAAAATATGATGGTCTACCATCGATATTTGTGTAGTCAGCGGTGATAAAATAGGAAATTTTAGAAAAACAATCTAAGAGAAGAGAGAGGCTGGCTGGGTTTTTTTTTTTCTTCCTCAAATGAATATATTCATTTAGATATAGTTATCTCCATCTGTTAGCTATCATCTAGAAGTTTCTCACTTTGAATTTGTTTGAAACACTTCCACGTGTGCTATTAACTACTCCATCCGAACTAAAAAGATGGACACATTTAGACAAACACACATGTTAAGAAAGTTTGTTTAACTAGGTAAACTACATTAATTTGCTAAGAAAAAGTCACAATTATCCTAATCAATCAATTCCTTGAAACTAATAATGAAATTTAAATTCACAACTATAATAAATAAGGGTATATATAACATTTGAACACTCAATGTATTAAATTACTTTCCATAATTTTGAACAAAAAACCTTTAAAATAGTCCATCTTTTTGGGACGGAAGAAGTAATTAAAAATCCTTCTTGAATTTTGGGTTTCAGGTAATTTAATCCTATATATTCATTTATTTACTTTAATTTTGGCCTAAAATTTTGTTTTATGCACAAATATTCTAAAAAGTAAAATTTTAAAATATATTTTTCTCTAAACAAATAGATTATTTTAATAGTAAATAAAAATGATTATTTTTTATAATTATGTTGTGATTGAATGTTAGATATTTAATAGATAAAGAAATACTCGATCAAAAAAAAGGAAAAAAGGGTCCACTTATTTCAAAGGATAATAATTATTATTGTTATTTTAGTTAATTTTCAAAATAATTATCTATTTTTATTTTTTGAACGTTAGATATCTTATCAATTATTTTAAAAAAGTAGCTTTTGTGAATATTAATAAAATGAATAAATGAAAAATAAAGTATAAATTTATTATAAAAATTATATTTTGTTATTACCATTTTCTTTAATTTATGATTATTTTTACTTTTTTCCGATGATTATGATTCTTTTTACTTATATATAAAATTTTCAATCTAATGTGTATATTTAAGAAAAGAAATTAAAAAAATTGAAATAATTACAAATTATAATAAAAATATGTAAATCAAAACACTAAAAGCCATAATATTATAGTGTATCAAAATGTATTAAATTGGATTCAAATAAAATTTATGATTATTATAATTACAAATAATTAAGTTTGTTGTTGCATGACATTACGTTAAGTTATTCTATAATTCTTTACTTGATTAATGTTATTACATTAGTCAAAATTTAATTTCAGCAATAATTATAAGTATATTTATTATTTTTTTAATAAGATATTGTTTTTAATGATGATCAAAATTTATATATTTTATTATAAGATTTGGTTTGATAATTTTATATCATTATACATGTAAAACCAAGAGGGGGTGAATTGGTGCGAAAATAAAAAATAAAAACTTCAAAGAAGATTAGTGGAGAAGAAGAAAAGAAAACAAAAGAGATTTATAATCGTTCGGACAACAAATGTCCTACATCTACTCCCTAATACACAATCGGGTATTCCACTAATCTTCAATAAGATTACAATGAGAGTTTTTAGAAGTTAACTCACAACTTAGTGTTTGCTAGACTAACACCAAACATTTACAAGAGTTTTCCTATGGCTCACTCTCAAACCCAACCTCTTAATGTTGGCTCACACTAAGAAACCTTACAAAGATTTTCAACTTGACTAATCCTAAAATCAAACTCAAGTGTTTCCCAACCTCACACAAGCTTAACACTTGTATAAAAATAATTAATCACTCAAGCCCAAAGCTTTAAGATAAAGAAAGTTGTAAATTCAATTGGCAAGAGTTTGGACTTAATTAAAGAGGTTGTGATCATCATCTAACTCATTTGGTTGAGTATTTATAGCCCTCTTGCCAAAATTAACCGTTTCTAAGGCTTGGAAATATGTCTAACAACTAATTGTACTTGCATTTAATGCTTCTAATAGTCAAACCGTTGCTAGCGGAATTTAAAAACTAGCCGTTGAAGCTGATGTGGTGAAATATGGCCGTTGGAGGACAGCCAATAGTTTGAAACCACTACCAGCGGTTGAGGTAGCAGAATTTTCTGCTTCTCAAAGGGCTTGGGGCTGTCCGAAACTGTAGCAGCAGTTTTATGACGCTGTGCAGTTTCCCCAAATTTAAAAAGCTATATCTTGAGTTATACAACTCTAAATCCTTTAATTCTTTTTTTGCTGCAAACTTCAAGCCTTTATCTACAATCTTTATGAAGGACATCTCCAAACTCAGTCATCTTCATGCCTTAAAAAATCACGCCTTTTTGGTGCTCATAATTCCGAGAAACCCTCACTCCAACATCCAAATCTCCCAATCTACAAATTATTTTGATGTGATTTAAAATGCATATAAAACTAGACATCCAGGGCTACAACTCTATAAAATGGTATGTCCAAATTCCATCTCTAGAAGATTTGGTATCATTTCAAAGATGACCCATCTGCATACCTATGCTTACAGTCCTAAGCATAATTCACTTAAAAAAATGTAACTCCTAAAATAATAATCCAAATTGAACTCCACTTCTTAATCTAGAAACTAGACATACGTAGCTTTCCATCCATATATAATAACACCTTATATCACCTCTATAAATGTGTCAAAAGCTACTCCAAAAACCAGACTTTAGTGCATCCCCGCTATTGGCTCCTTTGGTTTTCTTCAAAACTTGATACTACAATCTTTCTTAACCATTCCCAAACTCTCCAAATCACATCCTTAGCTCATAATCTCCATACTCTCACCAATTCCCAAATGTTTTGATTAGGTTGACACTTAAACCTATCCACCTAAGCTAATACCCTTTCCCAAGCTTAAGCTAATCATTAACCCAAGTGTTTTCTTAGGTTAACACATGAACCTATCCAAGTACATAACATGCACCAAAATGCTAATCACATCTCATTATCATACTTCATGCAACATCCTAAGAACTTCACCATTTGAGGAGCTTTATCATCTCTCATAATCCACTCCAAACTATCCTCAAAATCCCTTAAAAGTCTTCATCAAATTCTCTTATTCAGTTGCATTATATTCATCACCTCTAAACACACTTAGCAAAAGCATTAGTATCACACATTATTTTGTATCATCAAAATCACTATTGGAATCTTGAGGTCCTTGGGGCCAACAATACACTTAGGATGCATTTAGATTATGTCACGGCCCAAACCCGGGGTACATGACCGGCGCTAGGGAATGGGAAAGCTATATGCTACCGGAACCCGTAGTAAGCCTTTAATCCACTAAACCAACCAAGGCATTAATATTATACATATCGCAATATATATATCACTCCACAAATATTATTATCATTTCAATATCATAAATACTATAACATCCAACTTACTGGGCTGGAGTCTCACACATCACACCACTCATAAAATCTCGATAATATAATGAATTTTACACACCGTGATAATCATATATAAAAATAAATATCGACATATGACATCTCAAACCAAACCCACAACAAAGAGTTCTACTACAGCTTTAGATAGAAAACCACACAATACATTAATAAAACATACGTCGAGTTGCCAGGGAAGTAGGAATTCGTCTTAGAATCTCAACGTACGAGGTCTGAGAACAATCCTGAAAAAAATGGGTTGAGGGGAGTCAGACCTCACTGAGTGAATCAATCTCATATTTATGAAATGAAACCTAAACCGCACGAAACATACATAATACACACACACACACA
>CANYLF010989528.1:0-15377 GCA_948193215.1 Bocquillonia castaneifolia | reverse complement strand
TAATAATAATAATAATAATAATAATAATAATAATAATAATAATAATAATAATAATAATAATAATAATAATAATAATAATAAAACTCTCTCAAATTTTTAACTCCCATAACTCTCACATATGGAGTTAAAATCAAGTGATTTTGGTGTCTATGTATTTTTGGTCTCTCAGCCTTCATTTTAAGTGGTATATGACTGGGTTTTACCAGGTGAAATTTACAAATTTAAGGTAAGAAATTCTAAATAGAATTTCTCATTTTCTGTTAAATTCATTTATAATTTTAAAAAATGATTATATATCTATAATCTAGAGCTTGAGAAGAGTCCGATGTTGTTTTCAAAATTTAATTTTGACACTATTTGTATCGATGACTTGGCAGGCCCGACAATTGGACCCCAGCTATGGGCTCCATGGATACTATTCATGCTATTTTGGGAGAGTACTATTCATGGTACTATTCATTGATAAAATATGACGGACTTGATTTTTTGTGCTGATCTTAATGGTGCAACTGAAATCTAAAAATTAGATGTCGGTAATCTTTAAAAGCCTTTTTATATAATTTTAGCGGTGTTTTTAAATAAATAAATTGAATAATAACTATGTTCCAAAAATTAGTAAAAATTATGTTGAACATTTATTTGTATAGGTTTTGGATAAAGAGCATCGGAATTGAAGGGAATGGAATATAATCGCTAGTCAGGTGAGGAAATAAGTTATTTTTGTATGTGTGAGGGTACCCCAGTTGTATCCCTGGATTATTGAGTTTTGCATGTTGAATGTTAATGTGAAACTGTGGTGTGATATATATATATATGGGTGAATTTAATTATTATGGAATATAAAGTAAATATTTACACGATTAATTAAATTTGTGTCTATTGAGTAAAAATAATCTTATGACTAGAAGATGAGATATGGATGGATGATACTTGAAAGAGTTGAGATTGATTAATATATGAGATTATTAATGAGAAAATGAATAAATTATGAAGGATTAATTTGTTGAGAAAATTTTGAGTATGACATGAATTTTATTTGATTGGCTTGTTGTGTATGACTAGGTGATGAGTTTGATTGTCTAAATGATTGGTTAGAAATTGGTAACCCAAAAGATGAGATGGAAAATGAATGATTTATGATTGGGCAACAAGAGGTTGTTCCAAATGAAAGGATGAGAAATTGAAAAAGATGTGATTGGGTTTTCTTTCCTTTAACTTTTCTTTTAGATAATTTAACTAATTATCAAAATTGATTATGATGTATGGTGATATGAAATTGGTTGACTTGTGAATTTGTGAGCTGGATTGAGAAATTGTGATGTGTTGTGAGTTGAATTGGTTGTGATTGTGTTTGAAATGGGCATGGATTGACTAGGGGAAAAATGGTTGTGTGTTTCAGGTAAGCTGAGCCGGTGGGATAGCTGCCTGTCTAGGGATGGCCAGACTGAGCCAGTGGGATAGTCTCGTTGGTGACCACCTATTTATATCTGTGAATGAATAAGAAAATGATTTGGTGAGGATTAGTCATCCCCCCGTTATTGTAATTGAATTTGTGTATTTTTGGAAATTCTTGTGTAAATGGTTGAATTGTCATTATGGTGTGATATTGATTAAATTGAGATTTTATGAATTTATTGTGATGGTGTTGTGCCTCACATATATGTGAAATTTATGAGAAATGTAGCTGTGTGCAATATATATATATATATTTTACCTTTCTCATAAGTGAAAGGTGGCTGTGTGCGAATATATTACCTTTCTCATAAGTGAATCATTTATGTGTGGTGTTTAATTATATGATTTGAAAATGTGGTATTGTTGAATTTATTATGAATTGGTGAGAAGTTGAAAGAATTGAGATGGTAGTGATTTGGATGAGATTTTGGAAATAATAATAAAATTATTATGAATTAATTGGAATTAGCAAATGATGAAAAAGTACTTATGATATGGAATTATTTATTGGGTTGAAAAATTTACAATTGGTTGAATATGAGTTTATTGTAAATTAATTCTGTTATAATTATATGATGATATGCTGTGTTGTAAATTTGTTTATGATGTTTAGTGTTTTTTTATGTATTATGATAAATTAATATAAACTGACATATTATGTCAGTTTTTGAGGAAGTCTAAGAAAATGACTTCAAATATTAAATTGATAATATTTAATTATATATATGCTTATTTTCTCACTGAGCATCAAGCTCATTATTTTTATCAGTAATCCAGGGTTGCAGGAAAATCAAATAGGAAGGGAATGCATATTTTAGTAGAGCTCCATGTGGTCAGACTCCAGCGATCTTAGGGAAAAAAATTTTTGTTATTATAATTTTATTGCTAAATTTTATTTATCAAAGAATAGTAATAGATTCAATTTTATTATAATATTTATATATAAAAGTTTATTATATGATAAAGTTAATATTTTTAATATGCATATACTAAGTATATGTATAATTGGGTTTAAAAAGAAGAGGTGTTACACCATCGTCACTAGGGATGAGCACGGTCTGGTTCGGTTTACTTACAACGAAAACCATTCAGTTTTTAGATAAATATATAACTGGACCGAAATAATTACATGAAATTTGATTCAGTTTGGTTTATATATATATATATATATTTGATATTTTATATCATCACGTTACATTTGGCAGAGTGGTGGGAGGTGTTTGCCCAGGGTTCAAAACCTAAGTGCCCTCTTTTTGTTACTTTTTTCATAAATAAGTGAAAAAAACAAGAAAAAAATAGGAAAAGAAAAGTGTGAGGTTTGAACCCTTAACCTTCAACTTAATTAGTCAGGTGGTTGCCACTAGACTACAAAGAAGTATCTAATAATATTATACCTCTTATATATATACAGAAGTAGTTGGGTTTTTGGGTTTTAATTGCGGTTCTCAAACATGAAACCAAACCCAAACAATATTATAAATGATTTTTACGGTTTGGTTTCTCAGCTCGGTTCGGTCTCCACGGTCCGGCTGATTTTTGCTCACTCTAATCATCACATATTAAATTTTAAATTATACCTTTAGCGTGACACTTGAATAATTTATGAAAAAAATTAGTCTAACCAATTTAGATCACTGAAAAGATGCAAACAAAAAGTGATATCGATACGAATCACCTTAAGTGACTCACCTATATATTAACATAGAGTCGTTCACCATCAAGCTAAATAGGAGTCAGGAATCCTAGAAAGGCTTAGACAACCAATCATAAGTATAGTGTGATTTTAAGTTCACCTACTGCAAGTCAGCCAGTCCTACTCTCAAAGGAACTCTAGATAACTAAGGTTGAAGGATTCCGAAGTTAACTAAGAGAAGGATTCTTATTCCAAGGTGTCAGACCCTCCTCTATAAATACCCCATACCTTTAGGGTATTTAGGTATAAGCTTGTAGACAAGGAGGGTTTGCCTCAGAGCCTGAGCTATGACTAGCAACTGCGGCACTGTGTGTTCAGCTGCGGGGCTGAAGTGGTAGTCGCTACCCGAACCGGCCTCGGGAATGTCTTACAAGGTGTACAACCCGATTCCTTTCAAGAATATGAAAGGTGCATTGACCCCAGAGATTCAAGGATTGGACTTATCAATTCCAGAGCGTGATTCTTTACCCAATACTCCTAGTATTATACCAACCTTCATTCCTTCTAACAAAGCAATCAAACACATATAACAATTATAACCTACCTTTTACATATACACATGCAATAGTGAGTTTCTAACAACAAACAAGGGTTAATTTTAGGAATTACCAACCATTATTAGGGTTAATTTACATGCAAAAGTGATAATAAGCATATAATAACCAACACAGTAACACAACTTAGGGTTTCTACCATTTTAGACCTAAAATCATTACCAAATAGCATTGATTAACCAATTTCATGCATAAACATACCTAAATAATTACCAAAGAAAGTTCAAAAGCTTACCTCGTCGCTCCATTCCACGTGAAAGCTACTAAATACTTATTTACAGATTTGCAGAACCACATATTTTGATAAAACAGAACCTCGAGAAGCTAAAGAAGTGGCAATGCCACACAAGGGACTGGCGTTTAGGCCCAACGCCACTTATCCATAGGTGTTTGGGCCCAACGCCAGTTCTGCTTGTGGCGTTGGTGACTAGACAGAGAACAGAAGATGCAATTTGACAAAAAATAAGGTTTTCGGGTTTACCAAGATCGAAAAACACATATAAAGATGAAAATGCGTAAAATAATCACCAGAACATACAAAAATGCATGAATTATGGCAAAACAACCTAGATCTAATCATGTCATGCATAAAATGCAATAAAGACACAAACTTTGCATGCAAGACGTCAAAAGATTCATCTTTAAAACATAAAACGCACAAAAGATGCAAGCTTTATACACAAAACATATAAAAGCATAAACTTCATTCACAAAACATTGAAACAATATGATTTTGAATGTTATAATGTAAATGCAGACACCTAATTTTTGGATGCAGGTAAGTGGAAGCGGCCCGGGAGCCCAGTGATGAATTTGGTTTATTTTATACCAATTGATTACCCAATTTCTTGTAGAAATGAGCTGAAGAATATAAAAAATTATTTTCAAATATGCTAAATGTTTTTAATATATTTATGGCCTAATTTAGAGTTCGAACAAGTGTTTTAATATTTGTCCGAATCCTAAATACGGCCTAAATAAGCCAGAAATCGTTTTAAAGCCCAAGCTCATTAGGCCCAGGAGTGAACATCCGACCGAATCATCAAACATCCGGTCGGATGTTCATTGCTGTCAAACACAATGATTTATGAGAGCGTCTGCAAAACTCGAGGGATAACATATAATAATTTCTTCGTTCCCGCCATGTTGAAAAAGATATTCGATTTGTCGAATTAAAGTGATTCTCTCTGTTGGAGAGAATAACCCTAATCTCAACAGATATAAAATGAAAATTATGAACACTGAAAGAAAAAAAAGGAGGCTAGCGGGAAATGGGGCTCATTCTTAAGATCTTGAGGAGACGGGAGAGACTACTTTAAAAAAAATATAACAAAAATTATTTTCCGGGCGGTTTTCTTTGATTTTGGACGACTCAACAGCTCATTTACTACCCGAAGTGGTAAACAATCGCATTTCTGAGGGCAACCAACCATCCACACATCTAAAATAGGCATATTTTCTTACTCGTTTTGTTTACGTTATATTCTGTGATTTTCATATTTTTCCAAACTAACTTTGCTTGATATTCTAATTATATATATGAGTTTTATGTGAAAGCAAGAGTGTTTTGGACCTATAATATTCAAGTTTGGAGCCCCATATTCATTATTTTGACATTTTACTGTAATGTATTTCTTGAATTTTTAGTTGTGGATTTAGCATGTTTTGGACGTTTAGATTAATTCCTTAGTTATCAATAGCTTGTACATTGTAAATATATCAGAACATGTAACATATCAAAGAAAATAGCTTGGAGAAGACGGATTATAGGTCCGGCCGGACGTTCAAACATCCGGCCGGATGATTGCAAACGTCCGGCCGGATGATTGCAAACGTCCGGCCGGATGTTTAGTCCACCACGGATGTCCCACCTGCTTGTTATATTCTGTAATTTTATGTATTTTTCTAACTAATTTTGTTTCATATTCTAACCACATATATGAGTTCTGTGTGAAACCAGGAGGATGTAGAGCTATTTACATTCAAGTTTGGAGCTCCTATAACCCGTTCTAAATTTTCACAACGTCTTTTTTTATTGAATTTTTAGTTATTGTTATAATTTATTTTAACTATCCAAAATGCATCCTTAGGAGTCTGTATGAGTTGTCAATAGTTTATATACTGTGTATTTGTAAGAAAACATAATAATACAGGGAAAATAGCCCGGAGAAGACTACTTACAGATTCGGCCGGATGTTCAAAGGTCCGGCTGGATGTTTACAAAGGTCCGACCGAATGATCTAGCCCCCACGGATGTCCCAACCTGCCTGCTTAATTGAGTCTGGCCCATTTTGAACATGGCCGAATGTTTATGATGCTTCAGTTCTAAAAAGGGATCAGGATCTTGGTCCAACTTACGAAGGGTATATCTTAGTAGTCCGAACTCCAAATTGAGAAATTTTTTAGCCTAAACTGAAGTTCAGGATGTCTACTTTAATTTTTGTGTTTCGAGATTTTTCTAATTTCTTCATTATCATGACCAAAATGCCCTTTACATTTTAGTGCTACATCCGAGACAGCTTTCAGAACATTTAATGATATGTTTCATAATAGCCTAAAGATACTTAAGCTATAGGACGTCTATAAACTCTTTAGAATTATGTCTATCATTTTTATGTATTATATTTAAAAGGCACATAATAAACAAGTCAAGACTCAACTCGAAAAACATGCGGTGGATCGATTATCGAAGCTTTAAGGTCGATCGATTTATCCTCTCCCGGGTAGATCTGCCAATCGGTAAGATTTCTTTATTTCTTATGTAAATCACCTAGATATTTTTTTGTTAATAATTAATCGGATATTTAATTAATCAATTCGGTAATAAGTAAATAAAAAATGGTAGAAATTCATTTCACATTTTCTCTCTTTAAGGGTGTATGTGTATTATTGTCATTCCAAATATCTCGGGTAAATAATAAATAAATTAATGTGCAAATATTAACCCCAAAGGAAAATAAAAAAAATAATAAAAATAAGTTAGAAACTAACTATGGATGTTGTGCATGTAAATAAATGAGGAAATAATCCACTCGGCTAATTACTACTAAAACCAGTAGACACTTACCACAATACAGCCAATTGCACTCAATCAATCAGGGTTAATCATAGTGGACTTCATGCAGAACTAAAATTGATTAGAAACAGTATTAGGCGCGCCCATTCATCGCATCCTACTTTTCGGGTGATTTATCGCTTCATATTGTTTATCTTTGGTAGGAAATAATGACCTCATTACTTAATTAAATGGGAAATTGCCCCAAGTATGGATGACTCATTCCGAACCCAAAAATCATCTGGTGTGATGACAAATGGGATTTTCCTAAAAAGGAATCTACCTGTTTGTTAATCACTAGGTGATCCCGAAGCAATTCGGGTGACGACTCCACATTTTTCATAAAACTTAAAAATCCTTTTAGTGGGTATGTCACCATTGATATTGGACACCAACCGACATGCAGCGGCAATGAGACGCGTCCCAGGCGCTCTGTCCATAGTAAAGAAACAAGCTTTATTCATGAAACATAAAAAAAAATCACAAATTTAGGCATTAAACTCAAAAAGGCATAACCTTTATACATTAAAACTCCAAAGAAACAATTTTTATATATTAAAACACAAAAAAGAGCACTTTTCATACATTTAAAACAAGTTCATGACATTAATTAATTTAGATCTGAAATATAATACACCAAAACATGCAAAGAAAACAACTTCACATAGCAAAACATAAAAAAATGCAACCTTTTATGCATTAAAACTAAAAAAAAACATGATTTTTATACAAAGA
This sequence comes from Bocquillonia castaneifolia, assembly GCA_948193215.1. Taxonomy (NCBI): domain Eukaryota; kingdom Viridiplantae; phylum Streptophyta; class Magnoliopsida; order Malpighiales; family Euphorbiaceae; genus Bocquillonia; species Bocquillonia castaneifolia. The sequence goes on along the minus strand of CANYLF010989528.1, from coordinate 7,885 downwards.
AACAATCTTTATGCAAAAGAAACGATTTTTATGATTTAAAACATAAAAAGAAAGAACTTTATGCATATAAAACATTTAAACAACATCAAACAATGCAGGTCTGAAATAAAACATAAAGAAACATGCAAAGAAAACAACTTTCATGAAACATAATGCATGTTCATGGCATAGAATGGCATTTTAACAAAAGAAACATGCATAAACATTATTTAAACATGCAAAACAAAAGAATACAGCAGAAAAACAACCATTTAACTTGCTTATAATATGCAAAACATGAAAACATGCAAAGAAACAATGAAAAACAATGGAAAAGATGACTTACCTTTCAAGGAATTGGCTTGAAAGCTCTTGATAACCCCCAAATCTTGTTTAAGTGACTTTCTTACTGCTTTTTGTTGATTAAAGGTTGCTGGAACTTGACTTCAATGATTTAGAAACTCCAAACCACCTCTTTAATGCAAGATTCAAAGAGTTTTTAAGCTTGTTTTGTGAAAAAGTAATGTGAAAGAAAGTGTTTCTTAGCTATGAATGAGTTTTAGAGTTTTGATACTGTAATCAAACCCTAAAATTCATATGCTCTGGCTAAAGTAAAGGATTTTTTGGACAAAAATAGCCATCCAGAGCTTTGGAACGCTTGTACGATTCATACCGGCCATTCCGGGCCGAAATAGCCAGAAAACGGGCTTTTTACAACTGAAATCGCTTGACTGGCATTAAGGGCCCAATGCCAGTCTTCCTTATGGCGTTGAGCCAAACGCTAGTCTCATGAGTGGAGTTGGGCCCAATTCCACTCTTCAGAGTGGCATTGGGCCCTTTTGGGCCTCCAAACTTCCGATTTTGTAAAAACTTAAAGGTGAGAAAATGTGTGGAATGGCCTCAACTATGAACCATTAAAATTTCAAGTCATTTGGGCACTTATAGAAAAATTTATGATGAAAACCGTCTAAAAAATGCATTATTTATGCTCGAAACCGGATTTTGGAGAAAAACGTGTTATGCAAGCTTAGAAAACACTTACAATGAAGCAAATATAATCTCTAAAAAGCAATATCAACTCAATTCGCGCTACTTAGAACATGAACGATAATCACTAGGCCTCCGAGCCGCTTCTGTATTCCTGCATCAAAAATTAGGTGTTAACAAAGCTCTCATAATGCTCAAAACTTCTAAGTACGGCACTAACTTAATCATAGAAGTTATCCCCGAGACCACCCCAAGTCTCTTTTACAGATTTTGGTGAGGAAATCGCTATTGAGGTGCCCAGACATTTAATTGGTATAGTGAGCGTGGACTTTCTTGCGTAGTTCATATTAACTTCGATGATAGGAGCAAACAATATCCTTTATTGATTGTCATAGAATTATCAGGAATCTGTCCCCACAACCATCAAGGGTTGTTGTCCCCCCCAATACTTTCTCCAAGTGGAGTAGGAATCGTCCTGTCACCCCCACCAATTAGTGGAGTCAATCTGCTTCATACACTAGGTGGAGTTATCCATCTAGATGGGGATGTATGAGTATAACTTAGAATTTAATATGAAGGTCAAATCATCATTAGCTTGCCATATTTTGGAGCAACCCTTGCCCAAAGGATCCAAATTTTCCACATTTGACTCTTATGCCGGGAAAGACGATCTGAAAATTCATGTCTATAAATTCCAGATGATCCTCAATGTACGAACAAAGGACGATCATATCCTCTACAGGCTCTTTCTAACTACTCTGCAGAATAGTCCATTAGACTAGTATAGAATACTACCCCCCAAACATTCTATTTATTCCATTAGATAGCTAACCACAGAGTTTCAGTAAAGATTCACTACATCAGTCCTGTAAACACCTGATTTTTGGATGCAGGTTATGGGAGCGGCTTGAAAGCCTAGTGATGAATATGGTCAGGCATAGGACCACTCTTTGTTCCCATTTATTGATGAAATGATAATTGATCAAAAATGATTTTTATTTTTCAGGCCTTTTGATCAACCGGGCAGTTCAATTAATGGACCGATTGGTTGATAAATCAACTAATGGGCCCATATTTTAAAGGGATTTTCTAGTCCAATTGAACAATCAACCAGTTGTTCACAAAGCACAGTACGGTCCTTCACAATGGACCACATGATTCTTTATCTCTATCAAAAAGTAATCATGACATTCCTCTACAACACAGCTAGCATTAAATCATAAAACAGTAACGGGTGCCCTTATCCCAGTTACTATAAAATCATTGCTTTACAGAAGGAAAAGGGTGGGGGAAGGCACTTTCATTTTGAGAAAAACACACACATATACACTTTAGCAGAAAAACTGAAAAAGAAAAGAAAGTTTAGAGGCTTTGTTTCTTCATTTTCACTTACAGAAGCTTTGAATCAACTCAACAATCATCAACAAGGTAACAAACCTATAATTTGAGGGCAACCAACCATCCACAATTATCTCTGCATCATTTCTTTGAAGTTTGGTTGTATATTTCCATTGTTTTCATCATTTTGAAATTTTTGTAACATTTTATGTTTATTATGGACTAACTTCATTTCACTTTTTATTTATGTTTTTAACTTCCTAGCAAGAAAGAGATGCTGTAGGAACAAATATAGTGATGAATAGTGTCCTAAATCTCTAGATATGAACCAAAACGTGTTTTTAGTTAATTAACCTTTAGATCCTTGGAAACTCACCTTCTTGATGCTTTTATTATTTGTATAGCTTCTTTGAAGCTTTGTTTATTATTGTGTATATCTCTTTTGTGGTAGTTTGCTTCCTACAGGTCCCCATGAGCTTTTAAAGCTGCTGCCCTTTGATTACAGATTCATTTGGTTCTTTGAGGCATTTCTATGGCTCTTTGAACATTCGTTTGGTTGATCGAATTCATTCCTCCAGTTATTCGATCCCAGTACCAGAAATACAAAATTATGGAGAGCCCAAGCCTAAATACTAAACATTCGACCGATTCTTTACAAACAATTGACCGGTGCTTTGATCATTCGTATAGTTGATCATCATGGAAGCCCAAAATATATTGATTTGGCTCCAAACGGACCTTCAAGATCAACCGACCGATTCTCCTCCAAAGGACCGATCGGTTGATCGGTAAACTTCTATAACCCTGTTTATTTTTATGTTTATCATCTTAAATAAATGTTAGATTAATTAATTTATTTAATTAATCAAACTCGATAAATAAATATGTTAAAATTGGTGAAAAATCATTTCGCTTTCCTTTCTCTAAGGGTGTATGTATATATATTTCTGTCATTCTTATCTCGGGTAATTTATAATTAAATAATGTGCAAATATTAACTTCTAAATGATAGTGTAAAATATATTAGAAACTGACTTTTAATGTACATCATGTAAATAAACAAGGAAATAAATAACTTGGTAAATATTATTAAAATAAATATAGAAATCCAGCATCACAACAAACTGTATTCAATCCAAATAAGGGATAATCAAGTGTAATTAATACAAGAAATGCACCGGCTATAAACAATAATTGGGATGATCATTCATCCAATATTTACTAGTGCCATAATTACTTTCTGGGTGATTTATCGCTTTATATTATTTGCTTTTTATAGGAAATAATAACCACCTTAATTAATTAAATGGGAAAATGCCTTTGTATGGAATGCTTTTTTCGAACTCAGAAATCATCTGGAGTGATGACGAATAGGCATTCTGAAGGAATCGATGTATTTTGTTATCACTAAGGGATCCCGATGTAATTAGGGTGGCAACTCCACATTTTTTCCTAAAATTAAATCCTCTAACAGTGAGTCAGCTCGTCATTGCCATTGGACACCTTCGCGGGCACACCCTATTGTCCATAAGTCCCCTAGAAAAAAGTGCCATCTAACTTTTTTAATGTTGTCCAGAGGGATAACAAACCCTTAAAAAAATACATGGAGCGCTTCAATGAAGATGAAGGGAATTTAGATTACTTTAATGAAGAACTCACATGTTTCGCATTATTAAATGGAACTACAAATCCTGATTTAAAGAAGGACTTATTGGAAAAGGCCTCAAGAACCTTGGAGGCATTAATGGTTATTGCTAATAGGAACATTTGTGTGGATGATGGGAAATGCTAACTGAAAAATATGAAAGAATATAAGAAGCATATTTCACCCCACTAAGAGGAGATAAACAGTCCTCAAAGAAAAATAAGGGTTCTCAATCCAAAAGCTCCACTCCTCCAAAGTACACTCCCTTGAATACATCGAGGGAAAGGATTTTGATGCATATCAAAGAACAAGGTAGGAAAGTAGACTAGCCAGAGAAGATGAAAGGCGATACGATAAGAGGGGTGAGTGAAGAGAAGATGGAAAGCAAGACCGACGGGATAGTGAAAGAAGACATGATGGTGAGAAAAAGTAGAAAAGGGAAGTATCAGGAGTGATTCATGTAATTGTTAAGGGAACTATTAGGGGAGATAGCTCCACCAAGAGAAAACAAGTTACCCGGTCCATACATTCAGTTTATTTCAAAGTTGTCTTACAAGAGCGCTCAAGGACAGTTAGCTCTTCACTAGGTGACAGGGGAACCATTATAACCCCTCCCAAAGACACCCTAATAATGAAAAAGGATTGATCCACAACTACATGGTCCATAATATGTTGGTAGACACATGGAGGTTATTCAATCTCCACACAATGAAGGCATTCAAGCAGGTGGGAATAGACCACTCTAAGTTATCTCCTATTACTTCCCCATTAGTAGGATTAGGGGCAAAACCAACTCCCATTTCATGTTCCATTACTTTGGAGATGGAGCTTGGAAATGAAGAGGTTACAAATATGTTCTAGGCTAAGTTTATGATAGTAGATAAATCCTTCGCCTACACAGAAACAATTGGGTGAGCCATCCTCAATGATGTGTGTACAAGCTTGTGTATTTGCTATTTGCACTTGAAAATCCCTACCTTCAAGGGGGAGGCTGTAGTAAGAGGAAACTAAAGAGCTGTAAGAGTTATTTACTGGCAGGTATTGAAGTGAGTGTTTCAATGGCAATCATCGAAGAATGAGAGAAGCCCAGAAAGAATAGGGCAGAACCTGGAGGAGCCATTTAAGAAAAGGACCTAAATAGATGCAAGGAGGTGAAAATAGGCGAGATATCCCTCAGTATGCAACAGGGGGTCCTGACAACCCTTACCAACTTTATAGATGCATTCACCTAGAATGATGCTGAACTCATTGGAGTAAGCAAAAAGGTTATAGTGCCCAAGCTCAATGTAGACCCTCAGTTATGCCCATAGTACAAAAAAAGAGGAAGCACAAATGGCACAAGCATGTCAAGATATTTGAAGAAATTGATAAGTTACTTAAGGCTGGGGTCATTAGGAATGTTCAGTATCCTGAGTGGTTGGCAAATTTAGTCATAGTGGGGCTTGCAAAATGTATGTCGATTTCACATATTTCAATAAGGACTACCTTAAGAATAACTATCCATTGCATCAAATAAACCAATTCATAGACTCTACAGCTAGCCATCAATTGTACATATAGACACCAAATCAGGATACCTGAAACGACCCGAAACCAATACAATAATAAGGAATTAAATACATAATAATAATTAATCTTAAATTAAAATTCAATTAAAACTCCTTTCCAAAATTATTTTTTAAAAAATAGGGGTGACAACGATCTTTGTCCACTTAGCAACGATCGTTGTCCAATGTACAACGATCGTTGTTGAATGAACAGTGATCGTTGTTAAAACACAAAAAATAGCCAAAAGTTCCAGTAGTTTACACGAGCTCGTGGGAATCAATAACGAGCTCGTTGTAAAATAGCAATGATCGTTGTTAAGTTAAAAAGCTTGACAACGAACTAGTTTCCCAAAAATCATAATTTTAAAATAGAATTTTCAACTTTGCCTTGTAAAAGCAGACTCCCATAGACTCAAAATCAACTTATATATATATACATCAACTTATCAACTTTAAAACACAATAAAATTATACATAAGGAACATTAAAACTATATTAAACGTATAATTGACCTAAAGTCAGCTTTATACAAACTTCTCAAATTCATACACATATATACATAAACATGTCAAACTTATCTCACAACCATTCATTACATCCCAACCAAAATGCATATAAACATGCTCATGCTCATGGTCCTCTAGCCAACCCAATTCTCTATTGCAATGCACGTGAGCTCTATAATCAACAGGCTATCAACAACTTGAAAAACAATGCCAAGGAGGTGAGCTGGCAACTCAATAAGCATTTAACCGAATCAACCTTGAATACATTAAATCGAAATTACCAAACACATACTCAACACAATGACTAAACAATCGGAATCAAATCTAACAATAAATCACATTTAATCATTCAATCAAGGCAACATTCCATCAAAACCACATCTCAAATCATCCAAGCAATTGCAATTCACATCAATCTCATCAAATTAAGACCGGATCACTCAACCTCACATTTCAATTCATTTGCTCATATCATTTCATAATTAGGTGGCCACCGACGAGACTATCCACCCGGCTCAGTCTCGCCATCTCACACATACGGGTAGCTATCCGCCCGGCTTAGCTTTCCCGATCACACAAATACCAAAATCCCCAAGAGTCATCATTTTCCATTCAAAATCACAATTACAATCACAATTACACATCATCACATCACATCACATCCCAATTCTCATTACAATCAATTCACAACTTTACAATTCCATTACAATCTCATCAAATCATCATTACACTACTTCAAAATTCAACCAATAACACTCCATCAACAATTCAATACACAATTCAATTCAAGAACATAGCAATCAAGCAAATCTAGCAATTTCCACTTAATGTACACAAGATTAATCAATTAAATACTTACAAAAAGGTGAAGAACAACCAATTTAAGCCTATTGGCCTCCCCTCTCAATCCCTTTGCCTTTAGGGTCCGCTAATCACAAGAATACAATCAACAACAATTCAATAACCAAAACAATAGCCAAACATACAATTAACACTTACTAATTTCTCTAACATACATTAATAAGATATATATGCGATAACAACTATAAACCCCCAAAACCCTCAAAACCCTACATAATAATCAACACAATACTTACTCAGTTAAGCTTCCAATCCACCAATTAAGCTTCTAGTTAAGAAAAACTCCTCTAAACTTACTGTATATATTCACTTAAAAGCTCTAAAGTTCAAAAATGGTGTTTTGGGAAAAAGTAAGAAGAGAAATGAAGAAAAAGAAGAAGATGAGAAGAGGTGTAGGATTCTTTGTAAAGATTGTCCACTAACTCATATTATATTATTATTATTACTATTTGTTATTATTTAATTAATTAAGGTGCCACTCAACTCTCCCACCTCAAGCCACTTATCTTTCCATTACCCCACTTGGACACTTGTCCACTTCTAGAAGCAATTTGCCTACACCACCCCTCAAACTTATTCCTACTAACCATCTAGTCCAACTATCATACTTCTTTTACCAATAACTCCTCTAACTTTTCTTACAACTAGGTCCTTTCTAAACCAAACTTTCATAACTTTAATGCTCTCTAAAAATTATTCTACCAATCATTATTATGCAATGCATTATACACAATTATGGTGCAAATGATATGATATGATTAAGGTTTATTCCCTAATATCAAAACTAGGTCATGACAGTTCTTCCCCACTTAAGAAAATTTCATCCCTGAAATTTGTTACTCACCACTAACATGGTTAAACAGGTATGGATACTTGGCTTTCATGTGCTCCTCTACTTCCCAAGTTGCTTCTTTGGAGGAATGTTGACTCCATTTCACCTTTACCATAGGAATCTCCTTGCTTCTCAATTTCCTAACTTGTCTGTCTAGTATCTCAACCGGCTCTTCCACATAAGTAAGCTT
>CANYLF010989279.1:0-13470 GCA_948193215.1 Bocquillonia castaneifolia | reverse complement strand
TACTATTTCTGGTGTTTAGTACAGTATTCACACAAACCTTCAGGTCACTTGTATTGAGCTTGGACCTATATTCAATAAATGATTAACAATTAGATCCACATACTATAACATCAGACGATTAAATACAAACGATACAAAAAGAAAGAAAAAATAATAATAATAATAAAAGATGCCATAAACAAACACCATGGCTTACCTTAGTACAGTGATGTACAGATTCCTTTATTCAGGTAATTCACAGCAAACGAAAATGACAATTACACAACAACACTATGCTTATGTGAAGAGTTTCATAACGACGAATGTCCCACCCTTCCAACTGACCTGCAAAATGAAAGTACTTTCTTGATTCACCATCTGTACTTAATAATCAAGGCAAAAGAGAGAGAGATTGCATTTGAAGTTCTTATATTGGCAAAGCTGCATTAATTTTTTCTTTTTACAAAAAAAAAAAATAATAATAATTGACAGGATTCCTTCCTAAATATAAAATGATAAAAGTTCTGAAACAAAGATTTCTGAACTTCATGCATCTTAATATTTATCTTCCAGGCTTATCAATCATGCACAACAAGATGCACTCAAATATATATGGAACCAAAATTTTTACTTGCTATATTTACATTGGTTTATAAGGTAATGTGAACCACAAACATCTTTATATCAAAATATCTAGAGAAATAAAATTGCTACCTAGGGGTGTGATGAAGTCAAATTATTAGTGAGCTATGGGAGCTTGGGTCAAACTATGAAACTTAAACCTAACTTTGATCAAGTTAAGATTAAGATTGAGCTTGAATAGCTCAAGTAACAAGTCACAGTACTCAATGCAAGTAGCTCGCAAGCCTAATCAGGCGTTTACAATTTCATTAAATGATTTATAAATAATTTTATAATAACTATTCTAAAGGAATAATAGCTTATAAAATATACTATTTTGGCCCTCATTATAAAGGATTAATATGCCAATTTGAGTTCAAAGTCAGATTTATTGAAGCCTATTCAAGCTTTAAATCTAATTCAGTACTGTTCTATTTGAATTGTTAATGGAGTCAAGCTTGAGACCGTGCTTCTCATACACCATTCTGAGGTAGGTTCATATATGAAAAATAAAAAGAACAAAATTTAAACCAACGTTTCAAACCTTGTTTTCAGCTAATGTCAAGTGGTTAAATATTGACCTGAATAGGCTCAATTACACTTCACTGCCAGGCACCAGCTACTTTTAGAAATCAATGGAAGCCTTTCATTGGTTTGACTTTCTTGTCAGGTCAAGCTTTTGCTCAAGCTACAAGGATGGTGATTTATCGACCCATTTCAGACTAAAATGGAATTTTGTTGTCAGATAAAAGGGTTCGTGGTTTCAGAGCGAACACTCTAATCAAGTCTGCTGAATACGTCAAGCTCTAAAACCTATCGGATCAAACCAAACTAATGACCTAAACAATTAAGTTCAGGCTCCTTACTAATGCTCGATAAGTTGTACGGCATTAACTTACGAAATTCAGGAAATACCAATTCAAGAAAGCTCCAACTTAACGCACAATATATCCTTTTTTTTTTTTTTTTGAACATCCAAGGCACAATATATCTCTAGTAACATACAACTACCTTGAACATAAACTTTACAAAGAGTAGAGTGCTTACATGAGCTCAAGAACAAGAGCAGATGCCCCTCCTCCTCCATTGCAGATACCAGCAACCCCATACTTACCATTTTTATGTCTAAGTACCTGCACGATAATAATTACACACATCTTAGCTGATCAGTGTTGCAAAAAGTAAGTTTTGAAACTCGTTTGATATTTATGGACAAGTTTTGAAACTCGTTTGATATTTATGGACCCCTTTTCATTCAAGCAGCTGGCCACTTTTTACCAAATGATTTAAACTTGAGTGAAAAAGGGAAGTAGAAAGTCTTGCAATAAGATCAGCAGACAATTATCTCACAGCTGTAAAGAAACAAAGTAGCAATCAATTTAGCAAATATGAATAAAGTCTTTGTAAAATACCCCTAACAATGTGACCAAGATACGAGCCCCACTGCACCCTAATGGATGTCCCAACGATACAGCTCCACCATGAGCATTTACTTTTTCCTGCATTTATGGAAGCTGCAAGTTAATAACACTTGACAAATTTTAACATTGCAAACATAAGGTGACAAGGAAATACAACTGCTAAAATAGAACTCAGTTTTATAACATAAAGCACACTGACAAGCATCATAGAAAGGACTTATCAGTATGACTCACAGGATTAAGACCGAGTAGCTTTCGATTTGCTAGAGCCACAACCTGGAGAGAAGATATTAGCACATTTAGCCAACAAAAAACCAATCCGAATATGAATGTCAAAGCAAAATTTCTTACAGAAAACGCTTCATTTATTTCATAATAGTCAATCTGGGATGCTTCCAAACCAGAATTTGAAATAGCTTTTGGTATTGCAAGGGAAGGTGCAGTTGTGAACCACTCAGAGGCCTGTGAATAGATGCAATTTCAGTAATAAAATGTCCAAAATTCTTCTCTGCAGAGCCCAAACAAAAGTAATATGATTCTTCAAATTACCTGAGCAGCATCAGCATATCCTCTTATTCTAGCAATCACTTGCAATCCAAGCTTAACCGCCATTTCCCCACTCACCAGAACTAGTGCAGCTGCACCATCACTGTCAATAATAGTATTTACCATCAAAAAAGAAAAAGATGATTGGTTAATTAGTAGACCATACTTGTGTGTATTTGAGTTGTTCCATAAACTTGAAAGAATATGCACTGAATCTTTTATGACATAGCTTGGGCTGTACAAAACCAAACTGAAACGAAGCAGTCAAATTCAGTTTGGTTCAGATTAAATCTTCAAGTTTAAAATGTTGTTGGTTGAGTTCAGTTTGGAAAATAAAAAACCTTGGTTCAATTTTAAACTGAACCAATCTAATTTACACGTAAAAATTGGACCAGATTGAAAAACCCAACAGAATTGGAATGGTTAAGTTCGGTTCAGTTTGACCTCTACAGATTTCAATTCGGTTCAGTTTTATAAGTTCAAAATAATTCAATTCGATTTTATGAACAGCCCTAGACGTAGCCTGTGAAGCATGGATGCATACACAAATACAAAATGGAAATGTGAAAAAAGAAATTCTTTAAACTTTAGGACACAACACAGGAGACTCTTGTGTGTAAAAAATTTATTTTTGATAAGATCCTAGAATATTAAATGTTCAAAATTTTAACTATATATGTAAAGGGTGTATTCTCAAAACAATTTTATTTAATTTTGGAATATCTCAGGCATTCCCATCGCAAACAAGGTTTGGGTTTAATTTTAAAATCATTGATAAATTCAAGGACCACATTACTATTTAGGTAAAATTTAAAAACTTCAACTTTCACTCCATGTCTAATATCCTTGCTGCATCTCAAGTGTGTTTTAGCTGTGTCCAAAACTAATCTCTCAATGTTTACTTGATGACTCCAAGAAGTCTCCAATGCCCATGGAAGAGGATTTTGAGGGTACGAATGACGATACAGGTCTAACCAGCCTACAAATAATACCCATTCCAACAATCTATTTAGATGCTTGTAATACCATGCTACTTTTCCCCTTTCCTGTATTTTGGGTTCATTTTCTTTTCCGTGTTTTTAAGGTCTTTCTCTTGCAAAACTTCTGCACAGTTGGAGAAAATTTGTTCAACCTTATTTTTCACTTTGCTCTTTTTCAATTTGGGATTACTTATCCTTCTATTTCCCTTCTTTTCTCTAATCAATTATTCCTTTCCTGTTAAGGAAAAGAAAGAGTAAAATGCTAGTAACAAAATGCTTACTAATTTAGTTAATCGTTTCACCAGTGCACTTTATGAAATAAACATTATTGAAGGACAGGGAACAAAGGACAGCACTCTGGCATAATGCACTAATTATTTACACGCTGAAAGGAAACAAGTTTTTATCTCTACATTTGCACCAATAAAATATAGCACAAGCACATATTCAAGTGTCCATATGCATGGGGACTCAAATCAAATGAATGCACAAATGGAAAGAGAATAACCGAATTGACTGTCCAGGATTCTGTTAGGAAATTCTCACTCCAAGGTTCAAATCTCACTCAATAGGATCATCTTTGTTGTGTGTTCATCTTGTAGATTGAAAATGTATGTATGTGTGTGAGTGTGTGTGTGAATGCAAGCATGCAAAAAGAGTGATGAAGAGGAACCTTATAATAGAAGCATTTCCAGCAGTAACAGAACCCTTCTCTTTGAAACTTGGTCTAAGCTTCCTCAGTTTCGCACCATCAAACTAGTATGATAAGTTGGTGTTGAACAAAAAAAAAAAAACTAGTACGATAAGGTCAAAAGATCAGAAAGAAATTGAAATTTCAACTAGAAATAGTTTTAAAGTCATACTAAATTGGTACTAGATAAACTAACTGATGTAAATGACAAACAAACTGTCAGAAATACTTGGATAAGAGAGACGAAACTTGCAAGCATGTCAGCCTAAGTAAAACTAATGATACAATGATCTGAAACCATGTTAAGTCATAACACAAATGGAACTGGTAGTCTTCACAAACTAGAATGGACAAACAATTAAGAATAATACTTGTCTTTTATAAATATGTGCAACATGCATACACCAAATTTATCAATCCATAAAAGCAAATAGCATTGTTTTCTTGGAAAAAAAAAAGACAGTTTATGAAGAACAGAGTGGGGGGAAAATTAGCAAGTCCATAACTAGTAAATCTAGTAGACCACAACTTTGAACTCTTTTCTACACTATTGGATATTTAGTTAAGCAGAGGGTAACTTTTAAATTACAGAGATAGCTCAAGGGAGAAAAGGAAATCCATCAAGGACGTGGATAACAGTTTTCCTTACCTTTCCTAAACTTTCATCTTTATCAACAATAGTGGATGATTTCCCACGTCCAGCAGAAACTTCAACCTGCAAGCAAAAAAAATGATTAATGCTGACAATATAATAAAGCAACTATTTCCTCCAATTATGCTTAAAATAAAAATCATACTGGAACAATTTCCCAGGAGAAAAGACCATTCTTTTGCGCATGCATTCCATTCTCAAAGCTCCGAATGGCATAAGAGTCCTGTAGAATTGGTTGATTGTTAAAACCTAAAACATAGAACATATATACACATACATACAAGGACATAAACAGAATAGAGGAGATTAAATGATGAAAAGGCAGGATAAGCAACAAGCGAACCAAACTTTTATGATGAATACTTTGAATCAATTGTCAAATTTGGGAACGAGATTTTATAGAAGGTTGATTAGGGAAAAAATAAAATGATTTAGAGCTTTTCACAGCAAGAAAGAAGAGAAATCAGTGGCTGCATTTTAAGCTCAGGACTGCAGCTAGTGAATGATAGCAACAAAGGGAAAGAAAGGATAAGGTAAGAAAAAGAATAGACTGGGAGTGGTAGTGGTCAAAAACCTTTAAAAACCTAACAAAATAAAGTTAACATGTTACTCCTACCCATACTGGGAGTGGTAATGATCAAATATTAGGATAAACAAATACTACATAAAGCAATTTTTTTAAGAATCCACAATGAAAATAGAGAACATGATAAAACAAACTTTAAAGTTGCAAATATAAGGCAGAATTAGGGTTTAGGAGAGAGAATACGATGAAAAGTTCGAAATTTTTCATTATGACTTGAATTAGAATTATGATAAATTTGGTTTTCCTTGATCAGATCAAGAATCATAACACAGATGACCTTAGTACGATCATCTGGGACAGGGTCATAAGAGAAGAACCTACTTTGCAACATATGACTATACTTGGCAATTTCAGAGCTGAAGTTGACATTGTATATGTCAATAGATTACAAAAAGCTTTACCGATATAAAAGAGTATATGAAATGCAAAATGCAAACAATGATACCTGCTCTTCTCTTGTTATGTGGTGCTTATCAGCACATAATTCTGCACAAACTCCCATTCCAAAGTCATTATATACATCCCACAGGCCATCTTTTAGCATGCCATCAATAATAGTATCATGTCCTAGTCGAGAACCATTTCTGTTTAAAAAACAAAGCAAGAATAACCTATGGATGATGAAATGGTTTAGAAAGAACATAGCTAGTGCATTATATTAGTAATAGTAACAATAAAGCAGCCATAGTACAAATAACCAAACAAACTCACAATAGTATATAACAGAGCTTATATCAAAGATGAAAAGCTCTACCATATTATTCAAATTTAGAGTCAGGAACATAGCTTAAGTAGAAAAGTCATGCATGATAAACATGAGATAATTCCTGACTAAAATGGACTGGAAGTGATGAAATTGGAAAGCCACAATAATTAAGGAGTCCATTAATGTCATAAATATTGTTTATGGAAGTTTATACTTGAAGGGCAAAATCTGGCAACCACCGTACATTTAAGGTGCCAATACATAAAATGGATCACATAAAATCCAAATGACAAGGTGAAGAACATGATTCCATGCATGGAACAAAAAAGAGTAGAGTTATCAAAAAAGTAATGTACTTCAGGAAAGGAGGAAAAAGAAAGGGTGGACTTGATCTGTTACGAAATTTAGAAAAGGTGGATTGTATCCCATATAAGAAATTGACCAAAGGTCCTAGCCACTTATTAAACACTATCAAAGACCAACGTAATATTGTCAGCTCAACAACTATTCTTGTTTGTGGGAAGAAATTATATAATATAGAGAAAAAGGGTGATTTGTGACATAAAGGATAAAGAATCACCATATCTTTGATAAAGAAAAGTTAGCAAGCAATATAATTCAAAAAAGCACTTTCAAAATCTGTATAAGAATCATAAGGCGCCCTCTAAAGGATGCCAAAGCAAAACCCAAACCTATTTGCAAATCTAGCAAGCCAAATTCCTGTAAATCCAAAGAAACAAACAAACAAACGAAGAAATAGATAATAGCAGCAGCAGCAGCAGCAAGAACATCCATAACTACAAAACTAGCACACCAAAGTACTATAATTCCACCTGAAGTGCAAATAAAGTTAGTGAACCCAGACCTAAGCCCAGCTACTCATCAGTAGATTCTCTTATAGCATTCAGAATGAATACTCCCCAAAGGCAAATTTTCAAAATATCTTCCTCGACTTGACTTCAGTTGTCAACTTCCCTTAGACCCCTAGCATTTTGATCCAAGTATTTTTCATGAAATAATCTTTTAATTTTTAATCAGTAGTCCTTTTTCTTAAAAATCAATTTCTAGACCATTTTAGTCCAAACTGTAGTCATCCAGCTCTGACATCGAAGAATCAGAAACTTAAAAACTAATCCTATAAAAACCATTCACAAAAAAAGTAAAAACTTAGCAGCTACAAAGAACCCTGCACCAGAGGAATTCAACTGCAACGCCATCGACATGGAAATGCTAAAAGTTGTTAAAACACAATTCAATGTAAGACTAACGGCATAGACACAAACCTTGCTCCTGTGAGATACTTGGGCGCATTAGACATGCTTTCCATCCCACCAGCCACAACAATATCATTGTGACCTGCTTCGATTGTCAGTGCAGCCAGCATTGTTGCTGAGTAAAGAAAAAAGTAATCGCTCATCATTTATCTACCTCATCAAACCAATATTCACAACCATAAAAACATCCT
The DNA here is from genome assembly GCA_948193215.1 of Bocquillonia castaneifolia. NCBI lineage: Eukaryota > Viridiplantae > Streptophyta > Magnoliopsida > Malpighiales > Euphorbiaceae > Bocquillonia > Bocquillonia castaneifolia. The sequence continues at coordinate 5,823 of CANYLF010989279.1, read as the reverse complement.
CTTAAAGACAGAGGTTACCTTTCATTCCAGATGAACAAACTTTATTTATTGTGGTGCAAATCACTGAATTAGGTATGCCAGCACCTAAAGCAGCCTGCCTAGCAGGAGCTTGTCCTAAATTAGCACTAAGAACATTACCGAAAAAGACTTCTTGCACAAGCCATGGATCAATTTTTGCCCTTTGAAGGGCACCTAAAATTACGTAAGAACAAAACAAATCACCCTTTCGAAAATGCAAAATTCAAATACACAAATAAAACAAAGAAAGAAAAATTAAATGGTATAAAGATTAATTCTTTACTTACTCTGTATTGCAATAGAGCCAAGCTTTGTTGCTGAAAGAGAAGAAAGGGAACCAAGAAAGCCCCCCATAGGTGTACGAGCCACACCCACAATGCAAACATCTGCAATAAGAGAATAAGAAGCACAATGATCAACAAATAATGCTGATTTTATGTATGATCATAAATAACTAAGCTTGCATAGAAGAAGAAATGACCTCGAGGCTTTAAAGAATCAGCAGAAGGAGCCATCAAATGATTTTTATTATTATTATTGTTGTTGTTGTTGAACTAAGACTGTAAAAATCAAAAACAAATAAAAGGGTAGTTAGGAATGAGAAGCGTTAAAGGAATTGATAGGGAAAAGGAAAAATTGAATACCTGAAAGATGAGATATTGAAGAAGAGTTTTGAGCTCAACTGCAGTGGGAAATGGAGATTGGAGACATTGATCTGCGTAATAAATAATAACGTAATAGGCTGCTCCACGTCATCGTATCAATCATAAACAATCTACGTTGGAAAGCGTAAAAACAGGCTTCTCTTTCTTTGCCTCCATCTGTTTCTACTATAATTTCTCCTGTTTCTGACTTCTTTATTTTTTAAAGAAATCGGTTTCTAGCTTTAATTTTTCATTCCTACTCCGGGTGTATTACCCTCAAAGATTGGATGTGAATTAGTAATTTTTAACCAAACCTTTTTGCTTTTACTAAATTATCCTACTTTCAATTTTTCATTTTAATTGTATCCATTTATCAAATTAAATTCAAAATATGTAAAATTATTAAACTATTTACTATATGTGATTCATGGAGAATATATTATTGTCATTTATTTTGATAAATAAGATAGCATTAATTAATCATATATAATTTTATACCAATTAAGTAAATTGGACACAATTAAAATGAAAAGTAAAAATTAGGATAATTCAATAAAAATTAAAAGATTTGATTAAAATTTCAAATGAACAAAAAGATTTAGTTTTTTTTTGGTGTATTAGGCCTTTTTTATTTAATACTACTTGAAAATTTTATAAATAAATTAGTTATATCCAGAGGAAAAACCAATGGACCTAAAATATTCAACCTAAATTGAACCGATATGATCTAATCGATGTGATTTTAAGAATTGGTTCATTTTATAGGTTGACAAATTAAGCCGACTCAAAAATCAATTTTTTATTTTAGTTTTATATATATATATATAAACAAATTGGAATTAACTGAAATAAATTGAACTATTTGGTCTAGTTTAGTTTCAATTTACGAATCAAATTCAATTCAGTTTGGTTTAAGTTTTTTAGGGCTATAAACTGATTGGGTTCGACCTGTTCAAAACGGACCGATTGAGCCTGCCCGATGCTCAACCCTAGTTGTATCTCGATGTGATCTACTGATTTATTTTTTAATTTATTTTATATAAACGTAAGTTTTTAATTAACAATTTAATTGTAAAGAAATAATATTTAAAGTGTTTTTTGACACAATATTTAAAATGTTGTATTTTTATAAATGAATTATTTTATTTTATTTTATTTAGTTAAAGGAAAATTTTTAATTTTCTCTTTCCTTAAAATGTTTATTTTCTTTTCTTAATTTCATTAACATAAATCACAATTTACAGTAAAAAATCATAATAAAATTTAAGAAAGACAAAACATAAAATTTAATAAAATAAAATAATCCTAAAGAGTTAAAAAAAGAACATAATGGTTTTATTTTTCATTTTCACCACTATGTAGTGGAGACTTATATAATGAACTTAAGAGTTTCACGTTCAAATCCCTTCTCCATATCAAAAGAAAAAAAAAAAAAAAAAGGAAAACAATTCATTGTTTGCTGTTAACATTTCATCAATAAAGTAAAGAAATTTATTTGGTAAACAAAATTATCGTGGATTGACAATAGAAAAATCTTGTCATAAAAAAGCATGGTCACCAATTCCTTACCTATGAAAGAACAAAATTACGTCGATAATTTCTTGGGTGGCGTTTAGTTCATAGAATGGAATAGAATAGTTATTCCATGGCACATGGAATAGCTATTCTTTACCTATTGTAAAAAATTGGAATTCCATGAAATTGAAAATTATCAATCTTAGAGATGAACTAAACAAAAAAAATATCAATTTTATATAAAACAATTATTTTATTTTTTTAATAAATTACTCCTTAGGAATAGCTATTCCATTACATTTCACGAACCAAACGGACTCGTGAATTCCGTAGCAAATTCAGTAAATATTGTACGACAAAATTTGAATTAAGAAATTCCATTGATAATTAATTACCATATGTAATTTATGTATCAACGAAATTATGGATCGTCAAATTCTATCGGTGATTATTTATTGAAGTAATTGTCATTGCATTTCCATCCGTAAATAGGTGGATTTTTTAATATTTGATTTTTTAATTTATTTGAATAATTAATAGTATTTTAAAATTAATTATTAGAATTGTAATTATATAAAATATGATAATGTGAAACAAATTTATAATAATAAACTGAAACTGATATATATAAATAAGTAATACATGTCAATCATTTTAAAAGATATTAAATGTATACTTGGTGTGAGCCACAAGCGCGCAGTGCCAAAGTAGTATTGTGATGAATGAGAGTATCGTATCCACAGGGAATCGATGGTTTTGATTACCAATTAAAAGGATTTTTTTGATTATTTAAGCAACTAAGAGCATCTCCAAGGGACTCTATAAAAGTGATTTTTTCTTTATTATATAGAGTTGAGATTAAAAATCACAATCCAATGGACTCTTTATTTTAAATAATAAAATTTACAGAGTTGGTCTGACTCTATATAACTACAAAGTCAAAATCATTCTTTATCTCAATTATTTACTCTAGTAAAACTTTAAATATAGTATTTATCCTTTTTTTTACTCTAGTAAAACTTTATATTTTTTACGTACTGGTAAACAACTTTAAAAAGATAAAAAAAAAATTAAGAAAGATAATTTTAAAGAGTCTGTTGGTTTTAAATAAAAATTTAAACTCTTTAAATAAAAATATTCTCTTTAAATAAAAATATGCCCTATACTTTTAAAGAAAAGCATTGGAGATGCTCTAATAAAAGTAGAATCAACACACACACACACACACACACATATATATATATAAGCAAGCCCCATGACATTTCAATTGATTTTGAGGTCAATTTACCTATGTGGTATTACTTGGTTATTGCAATTTAATTTAAGTTTTCATTTATTAATTATACACTATATTAATAGACTTTCACTCATTTAATTAAAGTAGTTAATATACATAATTAATTGATGTAAATAATACAAGAATAGCATGTATATGAATTTTTTAGATTTAATAATTAATATAAGTCCCTAAATATTTTAAGTGATATTAAAAATTTTCTTTTCAATTAAAAGTATTATTTTTATATGATGATGAACATATAAATGTATTGTGTATCATAATGATGAACTTTGTTTACTAAAAATATATATAATTATTTTCATGTATAATTATCTAATATTTCATGCTCGGTTATAAGAAAGAAATACATTTAATTTCTAAAATTCTCATACATTTTATTCTCATGCATGTGCATGAATTTTTTAGATTTAATGAATAATATGTCTCTAAATTTTATAGATTATTTTAAAAAAATTATTATTTTATATAATGATAAACATATAAATTTACAATATATTATAATGATGAACTTGTTTATTAAAAATATAATTAATTTCATGAGTAATTATCTGATATTTTATGCTGAATTATAAGAAATAAATACATTTAATTTTTAAAATTCTAATTTTATTTTATTTATTAAATAAATGTTGATATTTATAAACTCCCATTTATGTAATTCTTTTTACATGTTTGTAGACTATCACCATTTGATCTAGGTATGTTCCTAAATATATCATTTTTAATTTTTGTTAAAATATTTAATTCGATCATATACGATGCATTATAAATAAAGCAATATTAATTTTGATCCATGAATAATTCTTTACATTTAATTTGTACACATTATTATACATAATTTTTTCCCCTTTTTTTTTTATATTGATTGAACTTTCGTTGGAGCCCGTCACCCTTCTTAGAGTAGAGCTCGACCACCGATATAAACTTTTGAGAGATGGACCAAACAACCTATCTTTAGGCAAATGTAGGCCAATGTAGCGATCCACACATTCCCTGTATGTCCAAATGAAAAGTAAAAATCTCAATCGAGGCTTGGACTTTGATCTTCAACATGCCAAACAGTTACAACCATTTTACTATCTATGCATGTCATTATTATTATTATTGTTATTAATTCAAATATAATATATTTTTTGATATATAATTCAAACTAGTGATAAATTTCTATTAAATAAAAATTTCCCACGCAACATATGGGCTCCAAGCTAGTTTAGAATTATGGTAGAACCTGATTTTGAATCATAAATGGATGAGATTGTAATGGTAATCAATTTTTCTTCTCTTCCATACAAATTTTAGAAAATACAATAGAAGATGGTTAAATGCTCTTTAAATTGATATATTTTTTTATTAAAAAAATAACCTATCAAAATTTTATTTTAGCGGTTAAAATTTGTGTTTATATATCATTTATTTGTTGTAAAATTTATAGAAAAAATTAGACACTTTATCTTTAATATTTAAAGGATAAAAAAAGCTCTTTAGAATAAAAGGTATTTTTGTAGCTAACAGAACTAAAGATTAATTATCGGGAGAATTACTTTTTGCCCCCTATATTTTACCTTAATACACTAATTTAATATAATTTATCATTAGAATATCATATGTAATTGTTAACTATAATTTATTGTTTTAGTATAAAATAATAAAAATGATAACAGTTGTATTTAAGGGGGGTAATTAGGGTAATAAAACTAAAACAGAAGAAGTAAAAAATATATTTTTTAAATGTGAGGGAGCATTCAGTGTGTTAGGGATAAAACACATGTGGTAAAATGTAATTACCCCTTGATTATCCTAAAAAAGAATGTTTAATCATATGTATTGGAGTAAAAGAATTAGTATGTATCTATATATTAGGATGCTAAATCATGTAATATGGGATTTTTTTAAGGGATAAATTTTAATCCTGCAATCCAAATTAGTTGTCTATTTTTGAAAAAAAAATTTATTTATATTTAGTTGTCACTTTAGGATAATTTAAGATTTCAAAACTATATTTAATGTTATTTTTCCATATATGCCCATATAATAAATATTAGATTTCAACTAAATACTAATATTATCTTTCTTAATTAATAAGGACATATTAGTAAATTATACATTAAATTAATTATTTTCTTGATCTGTGTGCTAAACGCAAAAGAGACACCTATATCCGAATGAAGGAAGTATAATACTTTTTTAAAAAAAACATAGTATTAAGGTGTAATGACCGTAATTTTCGGTTTTTCAATTTCTAAGCCCGGGAGTGTATTTTTGGCATTTATTGCGTTTTTACTGTTATTAATTAAAAATAATAGTAAACGATGTCCGTTTAATTTAAAATTTTGCACGGGCTGCATT
>CANYLF010989053.1:0-13418 GCA_948193215.1 Bocquillonia castaneifolia | reverse complement strand
CACCGAGATTAAACGGTGTTATGGGCAAATACTGAAAATGGGTAACGGAGTGAAACACGTACAGTTGTTTGTTAAAAAAAATAACACGTACTAAAAATTGAAAATTATCGAAACCACAGGCATGTTTTTTGAACTTTTCCCAAAAAAAAAATCTATAATAAAAGGAAGGAAATATAATATAATTGGTTTATATGGTAAAACCTCGATTAATGAATATTCGATTAAATAATAATTTTTTTCGATAACAAATCCATTAATCTTTGATTAAATATAATTTCTTTCGATAACAACTTAGCTCAAGGACGGAGTTAAAACAATGATCTAAGATAATAGTTTTAAAAAGTTTTTTTTTCAATCTTTAAAGACTCATCGAAAATAAAAATCAATAATTTATCAAAAAATATAAAAAAATTTATGCATTGTAATATATTATTATAGTATTTTAGATAAATTTTATTTGTAAAGTTTTTTAAAATAAATATCTAAAATTATTTATTTATTTTAGGAAATAGAAAAAACGCATTTCAAGATCCTTGTTCTTTTATTTTTTTTTCCACATTGAGTCATTGTACTTTTATTTTGCAAGTCCATGTACTTTTATTTTTTTTTTCCATTTAGTCTCTATACTTTTATTTATTTGACATTTAGTCCCTGTAACTAACGGAGCAGTTACATAAAGACTAAATGTCAAAAAAAAAGTACATGGACTTAATGTAGAAAAAAATAAAAGTATAAGGACTCAATGTAAAAAAGTACAAAAACACAAAATACAGTTTAAAAGAATATAATACTAAATAATAAATAAAGTTTTTAAAAGTAATTTTTTTAATTTTAGATCGCACAATCTAAAGCATAAATAATTAATACACATTTTATATAATTTTATAAAACTTATTATATTTTCTTTTTTTGAGTTGTCATTAGTATATTTATTAAAAAAATTAAAAAAATAGATATAAAATATTTTTATGTAAATATATAATTAGGGCATCTCCAATAGTTAACACAATTTTGGTGTTAATTTTACACTAAAACTAGCCAATTTTCCCGTGCTCTGCACAGGTTCATTATATATATTTTTATGTTTAATTTTATGTATTGTATACATAATTTTAACTTTTAAAATATATTAATTTACTATAAATAATAAATTGTTAATATTTAATACAAATATCTATTTATCTGAGATCATTTTTTAATTTAGAATATTTTTATATAATAGATATTAAAAGATAATTTATTTACCTAAGATAATATATCATTAGAAATTTATTTATATCTTATATTAATTAACTAATATAACAATATTAAATATGAAAATATATATATTGAAAAAACTTATATGACCATTTAAGACAGAACATAATCTTTTGAATTAAAAAAAATCGGTTAAGTATACTCTTTATAAATTAACTAATTTTTTATATTTTAATTGCAATGATGTATGAAAAATAAAATTGAGTTTTGATTTCTAAATTTTCAATTAGTTTTCTCTAACACACTAAATTTTTTTTGTTAAGTTTAAAATTTTTTTGGTAAGAACTAAATATATTTAATTATTTAGTATTACTTTTTTTATAGAGAAATAATTGTTATATTAGTTTTTCTTATCTTTTTATGCATTAGAAGTTTCTATAAATTTTTAAAAATAAAATTATTACTATTATTAAATTTACTATAACCACATGCATGTATATATAAAAATGGATAGTCAAAGCTGAAAATATGATTAAAATAATATGAGAAATAAACACATACCAAATTAAAATCATTCAATTTGATTTTTTCAACTATATATTATTAGTATTGAATAAAATAAGAGTTAAAAATCTACTTTAATATCCTTAATTACAATAGTAATATTATGATTAAAGGGATATAAGAAGTTTCACTAATTAATCATCAATAGTATACATACCAATATATTAAGGGATTTTATTATTTTGAAAATGCAATTAAATAATAATATTCTAATTATTATAAAGTTTAATAATTATATAATTAATATAGACTTTAATGATTATTTAAACAAATACCATAAGATTATTTTCATATAATTTATTTTATTTACCATTTAAAAGTTAAAAGATCTATTTACTATTTTATTTATATATGAATATATCCAATTATCAATATATATATATATCCAACTAGCAAAAAAAATGAATATGAATATATTCTTGTCTCATACTTTGCATGGGTTGTTTTTTTAATGAATTTTAAATAAAAATTTTATATTCTTAAATATAACCCATATAAATATTCCATATGTACTTTAGACACATAAAAGATTCTTTTATTAAATAGTTCTTGTCTCCCAAAGATTTATGATATTAGCGACAAAATAATATTTTGCCACTAAAAACTATTACTGATAGAAACCATTTGGAATGTGTTGCATTGAATGACACCAGCAATAAAATTACTTTTGTTGCTAAAGGATCGTACTTCAACAATAATAATATTGCTTACGATCGATAATTTGTAATAAATAATTAACAATATGTAAGTTATATAAATTATTACATTTTTACTTTTTTTACAAAAAGTAATTAGTTTATCACATTTCTAAAATATATTCCAAAATCAAATAGATCAATTCAATAAAAATAAATATATAAACACAACAAATTCCAGAAAAAAAAAACAAATTGATTATTTTCATATATTGATCGAAGAGATTGGTTACATTTGCAAAAAAAAAAAATTTAATTGTAAGGTTAGTTTATATGATTATTTTTGAGAGAAGTTTGTATGCTTACTTTTTTAAAAACATTGCTTATAATGAATTTTAAAAAAATATTTTAATTAAATGTAAAATCACTTCAAATAATATGTTGATATCAGATTCACTATGATCAATCATGAAGATAATAATAGAAAAATTAATCATTAAATTGTTTTTTGCAATAAAATGTAAAAATATGATAATTAGTTCATGAATTATCATAAAAATGGTAACAAAGTTTATTAACAATTCTATCAAAAATATAAAAACTAATTGCATTTATAAAATCGTAATCACAAACTTTCAAGGAAAAAATCCCAATTACATGAAATATAGTAAACAACTCTAAACAATAAAAGCACTAACCATAGATATGAAATGCATGTTTACATTTCATTTTTGATACATGACATGCCATCCATCTCGTTTAGAATTTCACACCAATGAAATCGCATTGTTGAAACAAAGACAATTAAGAATGTAGATAGTATGTAGACTTGTGTTTATATAGTCACATTTTTTTAAAAATATAAAATATACATCTTATAATTTCAATTAAGACAAATTAAAGAAATTTAATTATGTAATTAATTGATTGTAACATTTAATTTATTTACTCATAAGTTACTAATTTCTTTTATTTCCACGTCAATAATGAGAAATTAAAATAATTCAAGTTTTTTTAATATTTGTTCCAAATGAAGATTAAAAAATGTGAATAACTTTTGTTTTGAAAAATAGAGTTAGTTATCCTTTAATGTATTTTTTAAAAAAAAATTTAAGTAGTAGAAGTTTTTCTAAAGTAATGGTTATGGGCATTTTTTATATTTTTTCCCTACATTTGAAGTTCATTTTTTTAATATTAAAATATAATGATTATAAATGAATATTCAATTTCAATAAAATATAACTAAAATAATATTTAAAAAATAAACATATATAAATATACGGAATACGAAAATAATTATGAGATACATATAATAATTATCAAAATTAATAGCATTAAATTCAATAAATTAATTATATTGCTATTGTTATACTTAATGAAATAAAAGTATTATAATTTCAATTAAGACATCTAATTATGATATACATATAATAATCATCAAAATTAATAGCATTAAATTCAATACATTAATTATATTGTTATTGTTATACTTAATGAAATAAGAGCTTTTTTAGGAACAAAATAAGAGTTTATATAAAATTAAAGAAATACAATTTAGTATTCTTAATAACACTAATATATTTTAGTTAATGAATACTAATTACTCATTAATAACAATATTTGCATATCATTAATTTTTATATACACTGAATTTATTTTAAAAAATAAATAATAAATTATAATAAAAATTTTATGGCTATAGTTTAATTTTAAAAATTTAATGGTAATAAAATATAAAAAAAATCAATAAGATTATTTGTAATTATTTTGAAGATATAATTAGTGATTATTCTAATTATCATACATTTCAAAAACTATATAATTAATTGTTTTAATGGCTATGAAATTCAATATTTAATTATTTTATTTAATTACATAAATTTGAACTCTTATATAATTATTTATAATAAATTTGAACTCTTATAATTATTTGTAACATATACATTCATTTACTTTGTTTTAAATGACATGAATTTATTTAATTTTATTAATCTATTTCTTATTTACTTTTATTTCTTATATATAAAGTAGACATATGTCACCATGAAAAAGCATTAAGTGGCGGTCTCATGGAAAACAAGCTCCGCTTTATATATATATTATGATATTATGATATGGAATGATTTTTTAATTTGTTACCGAGTGCTTATCATCTCTGAAGTGATGTATGATGAATCAAAGTTTGTTTCTCATAAAAATTTATTTATTATTTAATAAATTTATGAAGTTACTGAATACTGTATTACTGAGTATAAGAGGGCTAGATTGTCAAAAAAACAAAAAAGGCAAAGTACAATTATTTTTTTGAGTTTTAACTATATGTTGATTTTTATCTCCTTACAATAACAATTCAAAATACTGGAAACATTTCAGTACTAGTCTTATTGCATGGATGCACCATTTTATAATTTTTTAAAAAATACAATATTATTCCATGGTTACAATAGTAAAACCAAAATTGATACTACTATCAAAATCGTAACAGTCAAGTGATATGTACTATTTTCACCTTTATCCTTCTTTTAATCGCAACTTTTTTTCTTTAACTTTATTGTAATAATATTTTGAAATTTTCAAATAATTAATTCTGAACTTTTATACGTCTGACATGAACTTTAAATTTTACAAAGTTAAAAGCGTAATTTTTTTGATATTAAATTTGACGATATTTCTGTAATTAACTTTAAATTTTACAAAGTTAAATCATTTTTTTAAATCTATTTTCTTGTGTATTTCAATAAATTATATGTTTTCATCTTTTATTATAGGTTTGTTCTGTCTTTATGAGAGATTTATTTGTCTCATTTATGTGAGAGTTTTTCTTCTCTTCTTTTTGTGGGAGTTTAATATAATCGGTCATGGATCAAGGATTGCAGGCTGCAGGAAATCGATGTGGAATTGGATTGTCTCAACGTGGTGAAGACAATCATAGGTCATGGAGAAGATAGATCAGAATTTGGTTTGTTAATTTCTGATTGTATAATGATTTTTAGATAATTAGAGGGCTGTACTCTTACATTTGTTCATCGATCTGCGAATACGCATGCTCATAGACTAGTCAGGGCATCGTTTTCTTTGTCAGATCCTCAGGAATGTTGATGTCTTTTGATTTATTCCATTGATATTATGGTTTTGTCAAAAAAAAAGTTAATAATAGTTTTGAAATTTAAATAATTCAATACATTTAATATGAAATTTTTGTGATTAAATTATTTAATTATAATTAAATATCAAGAAATACCAAAATTTGGCATATATTATATTCGGTGTTAAATTTGAAACAATTATAGACACACTACTTTAACACTAACTAATAAACCAAAATTTCATATCAATAACTAATTTGAAAAATTAATAAAAAAGACAAAACTATCAAATTTATCATATCACATGACATATAATTAGTAGTATACAACACTTTATCAAAAAGTCTATGGGCATCATTAGTGTTGAGAAAATCGGACCGGGTAGAGCAAGATCACAACTATTAATTTAAAAAAAATAAAGATAATGAATAATAGAACACACAGATTTTACGTAGAAAACCCCTAAACAAATTAGAGTAAAAACCACGGGCAAGGACAGAAGAATTTTACTATGAGAAAATAATAGAAGTTACAACATCTCTATTTGTAAAGGAGAAACACTGAAAACTCTCTTTTTATAATAGGAGAAAATAATCACTCAACTCTCTAATATTTTTCTCTACCTCTCTCTCTATATATATTTTTTCTTTTTGGAATGGGATGGTTTCCTTCTTACATCCCCTGCCTATTTATAGACAGGGGATTACAATACAAAACACGTAACAGCCTCCTATGCCTACACCGAAAACAAAAGCACCGAAAGGAATAAATTTTTTTCCTTTATTTGTCAAATATTGCAGCTGCGGCATCTAGCAATCTCCCACTTGAAGATTTGATTGAGGATCAATAAAATTTTCACACCATTCTTTCTTCCTTGCTTTTCCATGCTGCTCATGCTTCTATCAGACCATTAGAGGAATGACACCAAATAAACTTGTCAGTGTTGACTGCCTTTGTCATAAAATCTGCTAGGTTGTTTTTAGTATGAATTTTCTGCATAGCCACTATGCCCTCTTCCACTTTCTCATGAACGAAGTGATACTGGACTCGTATGTGCTTTGACTTTGAATGAAAAGATGGATTCCTTGCAAGGTGCAAGGCACTCTGACTATCACAAAATAGAGGAATTTTTTCTTATTCGTGGTCAAGTTCCTACATTATCATTTTCAACCATACTGCTTCCTTACTAACTTGTGTGGCTGCTACATATTCTACTTCTATTGTTGATGTTGCCACAACTGACTGCAGTTTTGATACCCAGCTCACAGCTCCGCCAGTAAGTATGAATACATACCCTATGGTGGATTTGCTTCTATCAAGATCACCTGCATAATCCGAGTCAACATATCCTCTGACAATAAAGTCTGATCCTCCATACAAAGCAACATCTGAGGTTCCCCTAATATATCTCAGGATCCCTTTTACAGCATTCCACTACTCTCTTCCAGGATTTGCCATGTACTGAATTACTACTTCCATTGCATATGCAATGTCTGGTCGTGTACAAATTATCGTGAACATTAAACTCCCCACTGCTGATGCATACGGTACTCAAGACATTTTCGTCCTTCCTTCTTTATTGCTAGGGCTTATACTGGAGGATAACTTGAAACTAACAGGAAGTGGGGATAGAAATTGGCTTACAATCTTGCATATTGAAGCGTCGCAAGACCTAATTTAAATAATTTTTTTCAGAAAGCCAAATCTTCCTATTGTAATTGTCTCAGTGAATTTGCATCCCTAGAATCTTGTTTGCTGGTTCTAAGTCCTTCATTTCAAATTCCCTAGCCAACTGTGCCTTCAATTCTTCAATATGTTCTTTGTTGGGGCTTGCTACCAACATGTCATTTACATACAACAGCAAGATAATAAAATCACTTTTACCAAACCTTTTGAAATATGCATAAGAGGCATTAAGTCTGTTGTATCCAAGGCTCATGATGAAAGAATCAAATCTCTTATACCAATACCCCGGCACCTGCTTTAGAGCATATAGAGATTTGTTCAACTTGCAAACCAAGTTCTGCTTTCCTTTTTCTTCAAAACCTTATGGCTGGAGCATATAAATTTCTTCTTCAAGATCTCCATGAAGAAAAGTTGTTTTCACATCTAGCTGCTCTAGATGTAAGTCAAACATAGTACACATTACCAGGACTACCTGAACTATTGTCAGTCGAATTACAGGGGAAAATATTTCGTTGAAGTCAATCCCTTCTTTTTGAGCATATCCTTACACCACCAATCTTGCACGAAACCGCTCCACTTGATCATCGCTATTTCTTTTGATCTTAAAGACCCATTTGTTGCCAATGGCCTTTCTTCCTTATAGGAGTGGCACAAGCTCCCAAGTATTGTTCTTATATAGAGCTTCCATTTCTTCTTACTTTACTACCATCCACTGAGATGCATTTGAACTACCCATTGCTTTTTGGAGAGTTGATGGCTCCCTTTCCTAAGTTAGAATACATTATGCAACATTACTGCCCATAACATAATCTTTATGCTAGGGTGGTATAAATTTTGCACATTTTCCTTTTCCAAGTTTCGGCTCTTCAGACTAGGTTGGCTCTTCCTCTTCATGGTTTGGTGCTACTTAAGAAGAATCATCTTGTGTAGATTCCTTTTCCACCTGTATAATTGTAGCCTTTGAGCTTTCTTTTGAAGTGCTATCATCTTCTCCCTTCAATTTATCTTTTATAAAGATTACATCCCTGCAGACTATAACCTTGTGGGCAGTGGGATCCCACAGGCGATACCCCTTTACACCATCAGCATATTGATAATCGATTGTTATTCTTGTTTATTCCTTGGTTTTATGTTCAATTTCTTCACTAATTGAATAGATTTCACACTTATTTGTTCATATTTGTTATTTTTCAGTGTTGGGATCATATGGAGTCAAATTGGAGTGAATTCGGAGTCGAAATGGTCATAAAAAGGTGAAAAAAATCACTTAGCCAGCACTTGGCCGGTACTGGCTCAATTTTGAAGCAAACAGAGGATAAATTTGGGGCTGGCCGGCACTACCAAAAAAAGCCCCAAAACGCTGCCTCTAGTCGGCAGCGGAGCCCAGTTGGCCAACTTCTCAGAAACATGGATTTTGGCGATTTTTAGGGTTTTTAAGGGTAGTTTTAGGAGGCACTATATATAACTTAGTTAGACTTTAATTAGAAGTTACGCCACATTAGTTTATGATTTTAGGGAGAGAAAACTCATAAAAACACACTTTTCCCAAGATCAAAGGTGGATTTGCGAAGAATTTGTGAAGATTTAAGATTGTTTTCTGCTTCCCAAGACTAAGTTTTTCTTCCCTTGGTTTTATTATGTCTTTATCATTATTATTGCTTTTTATTATTGTTTGTGTGTTAGTTTTTACTATGTTTAGGAACTAGATCTCCTACTAGAGTGATGGATGTAATTTAGTAGGGGGGTAATTTGATTATCAATGTTTTGAATTACTATTTTAATATAGTTTTTCTTGTTTTCTTCATTTTATTTGATTTTCAAGAACTTCATGAAATATTTCTTGATCGATCTCCTAGATCTATATTCTTAGGATTTATAATTGATTCAACATATTGTTATAAACTATATTTGGGAATTGAGCTTGTTTAGACGTTAATACGAACGCGAAAATTAACCTAAACTTGATTTAAAGATTCACTTCATGAGTTCAATTAATTCTCAGAATTGCATCGACAGATTAGCATAGTTTGTTCAATTGAATACATTTTTCTAACTTGACAGAGGATTAAAATACTCTCCAAAAGTCTTGCTTAAATGAGTTTGATTGATAATCGAGTTACCCTTCTAGATGAAATCTTAAACTCTAGTGTTTGTTTATTTATGTTTGTGTTATCAATTTAAATTGCTTTTTAGTTGTTAATTTACTTGTTTGCATTTAGTTTCTTGTTAATTTAGTTTTTAAAAGTATTTCAAAATCAAATCAAGGTTATTCGTTTTTACTTTAATTGTTTTCTTGTGAAACTTAATCGAAAAGTAGTTAAACCATTGTCCCTATGGATTCGACCTCGTACACTAATTTTATTACTACGATAGACCTCGTGCACTTATGGGAGCTTGTCAAGTTTTTGGCGCCGTTGCCGTGGACAATGGAATTAATTATTTTTTGATTACATTGTTTTTGTTTGTCAATTTTTTTATTTGTTGTTGTTTTTAATTTGTTTTCGTGTGTTTAATCTTGTTTTTCTTTTGTTAAGTTTCGTATTATGAACGTGATATCTTTGTTACGTATTGTTTTTGTTTTTGTTGTTTCATTGTTAATTAATTTTGTGTATGTTTTTTTGTTAAAAAAATAATAATAATTTATGTGTCCTATTTTTTTTTTATTTGTGATTCATTATGAATTATCATGATGAATATTCTAATCAATTTGTGAGCTATAATGCACAAGATTCTTTCTATATTGATGGACATGCACAATTTAATTCTCCTGCATTTTCTTTTTAGATTTGTATATGGTGTAGAGGGCCACATCTTTCGAGTGAATGCTTGATTAATTTTTCACCTCCACAACCTAAACCTTATATGTGGTGTGGAGCGGGACACCTTTCAAGTGAATGTTGGATTAATCTTTCACCTCCACAACCTACACCTTTAATTTATAGGTGGTGTAGAGGAGGACACTATTCATATGAATGTTCAATCAACTTTGTAACTCCACAACCTCTGTATACAAAGAAGTGTTTGTGGTGTAGAGGGGGGCATCGTTCGAGTGAATGCCCGATATATTATGCAACTCCACAAACACATTCTCCTCATAATTGTAAAGTATATAATAGAGAAGACATTGAGCCTATGGAAGAGGATGATGATCAAGTCCTTAAAGTTCAACACCAATTTCAATATATTGACAAGGAGGATGATTTACAAGAATCCAACTTTTATGTTAATGAGGAAACTTGTGAAATCCTTGAGGATGAAGGCGATAAAGATGAACTTGGTGTTAAGGATTCAAGTGATGAAGTATTTGTACCTCCACCCATCACCATCATCTATGAAGATCTTGTGATAAAGAGTATATTGTCTGAGAACCCACAAAAAGAATCATACATTCTTAAAGTAATAATCGATCCGAAAATTATTTTTATGGAATATGCTCTTTACTATCTAGGCATAAAGGAGCCTACAAGGGAGAAGCAATGGAAGAGGCTTCCAAAAAAGCTTCCACTTGTTCGGTTGTATTCTTAATTAAAAGGGAAGTACATCTAGCTAAAGACGTTAAATTAAACGCTTGTTGGGAGGCAACCCAACAATTTTGTTTTATTATTTTTTTTCTTTTCTAGGATTATTTTAATTTCTTTTTGTGGTGTTTTCTTTTGGATTTTCTGGGGCACCGACTATTGGTTCGGTGTTTGATGCGGCCTTTATTCCAGAAAGTTTTCTTACCCCCTTTGCTTTTAATTTTTGTTATTGTAACATTGAGGACAATGTTTCATTCAAGTGTGGGGGAGGGAATTGTTGGCTATTTTTAATTTTTATTGTTAAATTTTTCAAAATGTATTATGCTTAATTGTGTTTTTGTTATTTTCTTGTGCTAAGTGTGATCATTAAGCATATTGTATTGGTACTTATTTTTATTAAGTTAATTATTCAAATTTGTTTCAATTGGAGCTTAATTGTGATGACAATTGTGTTGTTTAACTTTTGGACAATTGCTTGGTTGAAGGTAGTATTAAACTTTGAGCTTTATATTTCCAAGTTTTAGTGTGATTATTGATTGTGAGTTTCAATTATATGCTAGATTCTCAACATTTTACTTAACCCTTGTGAGTTTTTGAGCTTTATTGAGCATATATCTTGTGCATGCTCCTATTTTTGTTGTTGAGTGAATCCTGCTTGGTGAGAATTCATTAGAACTTGCCTTGGTATGCATTTGAAATTCACATGATTTTATTGAAAATATAAAAGTGATAAGGGCAATTAGGGTTAACTTTTGGCCAAACAAACCACCTTGTTTACCACTAGTAAGCCAAGTTGAGCCTTAATTCTCCCTATTTCTTGTTTTATTAATTTACCACAATTTTGAGTTTAATGGAGCCATTCTTTCATTTTCCCTTATTCTAACCTGTAAGTACATTTACTACAACTCTTTTTTTTCAATTGATTTGTAAAGATAGCATTTGATTTGGGTATTCCTTGAAAGTGTTTGCCAAAGGTGTTGAATGTTTCAATGCTCAAATGGTTTGAATTGAAAAAAGTGATGCAAAAGAATGAAAGGATTTGAAAAAAAAAAAGAAAGTTAAGTTTAAAAGAATGTGAAGTGGAATTAAGCATAGTAAAGTTTTGGGAATCAAGAATTTAAAGTTATATCTTTGGAATTACTCATGTTTTGAATTGAGTTTTTGATTCTTCACAAGTTATGTTTTAGAGTTGAATGTACTTTCTTTTTACCCGAAATTCCTTTTCTTTTCTTAAATCCTACCTTTCCCAAGCCCCATTCCAACCAAGTTAAGACCCTTGATTTGTATTTTCAATAATTTTAGTGGTGGACTATTGATTAAGAGGCAAGCTTATGCTTAAATTTCTTCCATGCTTTGATTGGAGAGAGAAACACTTTTACCCCTAAATACTTGAGAGGTGATGTGAGATTTTGTAACAGTGTTGGGATGATTGTGTTGATTGGAATTTACAATTCAATTGGCTATGCTTAGATTTTGATTTGGTAAGCTTAATTTTTAACATTACCTTTGATTTCAAGTAATTTGACATTAGATAAGTAATGTAATTGTTATTATCATGAAAGCTTTGATTGGGATAGATTAGAATTTGATTTAATGACTTTAAGTGTTGATTAAATTTGCTTGAGGACAAGTAAAATGTAACACCTCAAATTTATAACCCATTTATACGTATATACTTAGTATATACTCACTAAAAATATTTACTTTATCATAAAATAAACTTATATATATAAATAAACTTATATATATATATATATATTATAATAAAAATTTAATCTATTACTACTCTTTGATAAATAAAATTTATCAATAATATTATATTAACAAAAACACTTTTCCCTAAGATCGCCAGAGTTTAGCCACATGGAGCTCTACCAAATCTAGCATTCTCTTTCTATTTGATATTCCTGCAACACTGGATTATTGAGGAAAAATAATGAGCTTAATGCTTAGTGAGAAAATAAGCATAGATATAAATAAATATAATCAACTTAATATTTGAAGTCTTTTTCTTAGACTTTCTCAATTACTGACATAATATGCCAGTTTATATAATTTATCAGAATATCATATAAAACAAATTTTTAATGCAGCATCTCAAACGTGACACTTTTAATAGTCATTTCGTAACATAACTATTACACCATTCTAATAAAACTCAAGTATCATATTAATAACAAACCATTATAGGTAGCTTAACTGTAATATATTTTACAACCATATCATCCTATAATTATTACATAATTAATTTATAATAAATTCAAATTCAACCAATTCAAATTTTCAACCAAATAAAGAATTCCATATCATAAGTGCTTTTCCATCATTTCATAATTCCAATCACTTCCTAATAATTTTATTTTTAATTCTCATTCAATCAAAATCTCATCCAATAACATTGTCATATCAATTCTTTCAACTTCTCACAATTCACAACTCAACAGTAACACAATATCAATCACAATATCAATTAACTTGCATAAATGGATTTATCCATTTATGAGAAAGGTAACATATCCTCACAATTTCCATTTTAAATCCTCACATTTCATTTCTCATGGTGGCCACCTAGTGAGGCTATCCTGCTCGACTCAGTCTCACTATCTCACAATAATCGTGGGTAGCTATCCTACTCGGCTCGGCTTTACCACGTCACTCGTTTTCTTTCAGTGAAGCTATCCGCTCGACTCAGCTTCACTGTCACACGCTTAATCGCGCACAGCCACCTTTCT
>CANYLF010988839.1:0-17680 GCA_948193215.1 Bocquillonia castaneifolia | reverse complement strand
TGTTAAAAGTCCGAATTTCCTAAGAAAACACAAATATTTAATATAAATCTGAAATTAATTCGTATAATAAAGTGAAATTTCAATAAATATATAATTTTTATTATTAATAAATATCTTTTAATCCTAATAATATATATTTATAATTTATACTAATTTATAATTTTATGATTAAATTTAACTAAATTCATACATTATATGGATTTATATATATTTTTAAATTATTATGTTGTAATGTATGTTTGAAATTTTAATTATATTAATTAATATATAATTTATAATTAATGAATATTTTAAATTTCAATTGGTTAAGGATTTTTTTTATTAATAAATGTATCCTAATTCTAACTGATTAAGAAATTTTATATTTATTAATTAATTAAAATAATTAATAAATGACTATTTTAACCTTCATTAAAACCTTTCAACAATCTAATTAGGGAAGGGTAAAAGAGTCAATTTGTCTGTTCCCCCTTCCCACTTTTATATATGTTATAGATTATAGATATAGATAGATTATAGGTTATAGATATTATAGATAGATAAAGAAAAATTTGACCTTGCAATTTCTAGTCCGTGATTTTTTATACTATATTAATGTTCGACTATGTTACTGGACATTTTATTAATTTTTTAAAACTAATTATCATCAAACAAAATGTACCCTGTCAAAGGAATTTTACTTGAAAATAAAATGAATTGCGTTGAATCAAATACAGGATTAATTCCCATCAAAAAAAAATACAGGATTAATTATTTATAGATTTAAATTATTATGATAAATATAATTGACATATAAATGTTATAGATGAACTTTATATTAATTAAACTATGTCTTCCTTACTGTCCCTTAATAATTTCCATTTATGTATAATTTTTAAAACTGAATATATAATTCAAATACAAATCTTTAATTTCATTAAAAAAATTAGTTTTAGATCTGCGTATAGTTTCATTTAATGGCCTAGCTCCATTGGAAAAAAAGAGAGAGAGAGATGAAAGTTGCTTTATTATTGAAATAATTTTTGCCTAAAGCCTACAATTAAGGATAAACTATAAATTAACAAGTACTAATCAGTGTTTTTAAAATCAGCCGAACCAACTAGACGATCGGTTGAATTAAGAATCAATTTACAATCCATTTTAATTTATATACTAAAATCAAATAGTCTAAAAATCAGTGAAACTAAACTGATCCAATAAATCTTGGTTTTATTAAAAAAAGATATTCATTAAATAAATTTTGATAAATAATAATATAGAATAAGAGTTTTAATTCTATTAACATTTCAAACACTAAGAGTTAAAAATAAACTAATTTAATAATAATTTATAACTTTTTTAATAGTTAGAACTCATATGTTATTGTTATTTTAAGATGTATAGTTAAGATATTATTATATCAAAATTTTAACATATAATAAAGATTATTTATGTGTTGGTTTAAAAATAAATAAACTATAAAATAATATATAAATCACTAATATGCATATTAGGTTGAAGAATTAACATTTTATATTAAATCAATAATTGAACCGGTTAGATTGATAGAACCAAAAATCAATTTAATAATCCGGTTCGTCTTTCGATCCGGTTTTAAAAACACGGGACTAATTGATAGTAGAAAAATTATAATAGAAACGACACAGAATTTACACGTTGCCGTTTTGAAAAGGCATGAGCAAGGTAAAATGAAAGAGATATCAAGGGTATTTGAGACATTTGCGAAATCAATCGCCTTTCTGTTTGGATGCTGAGTTGCTGAGAAACTGATCGAAAGTTGAACAGTATTGACTGTTAAGTGAGTTAGTGGTGATTTGATAAGCTGAATCAATGGAAGGTACTGAAAAACCTGAAGAAACTGATATCCTAAATAATGTAAGACTAATTGCAACTGAGAAACCCTAATCGCTTTTTTTTTTTGGTTTCTGTTTAAAATAATTGATTTTTTTTCTTCTGGGTATTAAAGGATCTGCAGGAAACACCAAAATTAGCAGGAACTGTAAATTGGGGGACAGCAACAGTAATTGGAGTGTTTGCAGGCATGTTATATGGAGGCAGCAGGGAGGCATCTGCTTCTGTTGTAAGTTTCTGCTTCTATAAATAATTTTTTTTAAAAAAAAAATCATTTCTTTACTTGTTATATGAGTGATGAGCCAGTAAAAGGATTTTAATGGGTAGACTTGCAATAAGAGAAATTTGTGCTTATTTCACTGTACTGGAAAATTGCATGCTTTTTTAATAGGTTTTCTTACCACATGAAGGGTTTTGTTATTTCAATAATGCCCAGTTTATCTTTTGTTTAATCTAATGTTCTTCTTGCATCCTCTTGTCTGTGTTTGTTATTTGTCTGGTTGTCATCGTGCAGCTGTTTGTATGTTAATGCAGATAGTCGTTGTGTTTATGTTGTAAGCTGATGCCTTCAGTTGTTGAGTTTATAGTGAGCTTATACAGTGAAAGTTTAAAGGACTTTGTTATAATGTCAGAGCAAGGATGCGGAAGTGATGTTGAAGCTTGGGAGCACTCCAGATAAGCGTGAACAGTATCGGTTGATGCGAGATGCAATGGAGAAGAGGTTCATCAGAGTCACTCGTGGTTCGATAATTGGTGGAGTGCGTCTTGGAATGTTCACTGCTGCATTTTACAGTTTGCAAAATTTGTTGGCTGAGAAACGGGGTGTCCATGATGTTTTCAATGTTGTGGGAGCTGGTTCTGCCACTGCTGCTACTTTTGGTTTAATTTGTAATAATTCCATCTCCCATTGTTCAGGCTTTCTTTAGTTCAGTAAATTGATTCATTCATGTTTTCATAAAGTTAAAACATGATTCTTATTTTTTCAATAGTGGTTATTTTAATTAAAAGATCAACTAATGTAAGCAACCTTTCTTTTTCTCAATAGTGCCTGGATCTTTGCGGTGGCGTGCAAGGAATGTGCTTCTGGGATCAGTTCTGGGTGCAGCATTCTGTTTTCCTCTTGGTAATGGTTTGCACCTTGTATTTTTCTCTATTCCTTTATTCTTTCTGTTTAAAGTGAGATGAACCTCTGTATGCTCTTCAAGTAACTGGTATCTGGTGGTTATTTTCTGTGAACCTTGTGCTTGCCTTTTCCCCAGGTTTTCAGTCCCACGATATTACTTCTGTATGCTATGTTATAGATGATATTGGAAAATTAGTCGGATATTTAAAGAGGAGACTTCTAATACAGTTATGGATCTTGTGACAGGTTGGATGCAGCTGAGGCTTATAGAGAAAGCAAATGAAGGAAATCCTGATTCAGGTACAAGGGGAGCAGCAAAGAGAGGCGTTGGTGCTGCAATTGAAAGGCTTGAAGGGAACTTGAAAGCTGAGTAGATAAGATCTCAAGTTTTGTGGCTATAACCTCATCGATTTTACAGTGGGGGTTTGTCGCAAATCAAGAGAAGAAAATCATGGTCATCTGACAGGATGAAATAGATTGGCCGCCCATCGTAGGTTTATTTCTTGCTGTAGGCTCGTAAAAGAATGAGATAAGACTGAGATTTACCTACCCTGAAGAAATTTTTGTAGCTTTTTTTGAGTTTTTTTTTTGTTTAGTTCATTAAGATAGCTTCCTTTTTGTTCTTTCTGAATCTTCCATTCATTCAGAGAACAAAAGATTTAGGTTTTGTATTTACTTGGTGAATTTTCAAGGTGATGCTACGGCTGTAGAAGGAATCAGATGATCTCTAGCGTTTAGAGTACACTAGTTGCACACCTTATCTTGACAACTTGAATGGCATAACATTTATAAAATGCATGTTTATAAATTTTCTCTATTCAATAATACTTGCTTGAAAGTACAAGAATAAATTAAATTCTGAAGCAACAAGACTAAAAATTAGGAAATAATCATTATGTCTAATCCGTCATAATCTGACTTGCCACAAATATTATGAGTAATTTTACACCAAAATTGCAATCCAGAAAGCAGAGGGTCTGACTTCTCAGACTTAGCATATTCAATCTATCTTATCCTCATTGGTAGAAAGTGTGCTACGTATCTCATGGCCTGCTAACTTCAAAATGGCATTTCAAATGAGGCAAAAATAATCGGACCCTAGGTTTTTCTTCTCTCCTTTGTTCCGGCTCTCTAATCCATTAGTCAGTCATAAACCAGAGATCACAGGTCGAAAATGTCCGGTGAAGTTTCTTATACATGAATTTTATTTTGGAAAATAAGTCATTTAATCCTTGCCTGCAATTTAACGAAGCATTTGAGGTGAGAACTTCTTAAATTTGGTAGTGATAAAGAAAAAAGAACACAAATAAGGGCAATGAGTGGTTACCATCATTGTTATCTACCAATGTGGTTGTGTTCCGTCCTTTCTTTGCCATTCTTTTTACTTCTTCAGCTGCCATCCCAAATGACAGTCAAATATAAAATGTACAGAATGAGCTACGTTCTTATATGGTTCACTATTCTTACTAATTACCAGCCAATATAGAGATCAATTAGAAAATGCATACGAGACCCCACTGCTATTCCTATCAACGCTCACCTTTAAATTTTCTTTTCTTCTTGGCCCTCCTCCTCTTCCTATCTCCCTGTGTAAGTTCTGCTTCTTCCTTAATGTCCCCTTTCCCAGAGAAAACTTCCTCAGGAGCCAGCATGGCTGCATCTGAAACTGCCATCGGTGCAATCTACCCAGGGAAGACATCATGTGTATCAGTAAGGCTTAATCCACAAGCAAGAATAGACTAAAGAGAACAGGTTAAACCTCTTACCTCTTCCATTGCAAGAGCAGGAACATTTGCTTGTATAGACATGTCCTCTATAACCTATTCAAGTCCACATGTAATAAATTAATTTAAAAATTAAAAAATGTCTTGATATCTCTTCAAATCTTGTTATAATGATTGAGATGCATACAGGTTTTGGAGCAAAGTGGAAGTGAGACAAAGCATCCAACTTCAAGCACAGTTTCTTGAACAAAATGCTTGCCTAGCAAAGGAAAAACAAATGAGTCAAAACATCAAAGATATTATTCAATAAAATCATATGCATGCACATGCAAAGTCTCCGCATGATGCCACGGGGTCCATTCAAAGATATGGCAATTACAGAGAAAAGATAGAAAATATTCATTACAGGTTTAGAATACAACATAAATGTAGTACCTCCTTCTTCTGTTCATCTGAGAATGATAATGGAGCAGCCGCTGGATTTGTCTTCTGAACATATTCTTCCTGTAAATAATTATATAAAAATCATCAATAAAACCACAAGAGATCGAGTATTTATAAGATAAAAACAAAAGACAGCCAAGAAAATGAAATCCAGTACAAGGAATTGGATGTGATTCCAGTGATAGACAAACCTCATAAACTTCAGCAAGACCCTTCTTACTCTTATTATCATCCTGCATATTTTGAGAAAAATGCAGCTTATGTTCAGTTTCTTTGATAACAAAAGTAGGAACATAGCAGACTAACCCTTTCACCAGCATAATGCTTACCATCTCTTTTACTTCTCTTGGTTCTTTGGTTGGTAAACTAGGAAGCTTTTGAACATCATCAAAACGTCCCTGAACACATCACAGAAAACCTTAGATCCAGAAATTTATATGCTTATTTTATTGATACTGAATTTTATTTATTAGTCACAAAGTTCAGAGATGGGCAGGAGAAAAAATTTATTAAACAGACATGAAGATTGAAGAAGCAGAGTGCACTGAGAAATCTCAAAAGCAGACCAAAAACCTTAGATCCAGAAATTCCTCATAAACTTCCAATATTGCTAATCGCAAAGAAGTAAATGGATAACAAAAGCTAATTATAGGATTTAAGCTCCTTCACTTCATGTTTAGTGATCCAGGAAAGGAAAACTCACAGAACTCTCCAATTTGTACTGTGATTCACATTATCTGCTGAAATATAGATTGGACATGATCAGGTTCATGCTTTATCTAATGAAACCAGAACATCAAAAGCAGCCAAAGTAATTTGGCAAACTGAGTTGAACCTTTGACTAAAAATTCAGGGATGTAAGTGCAAAAATTCTGAGCGTTTATTCAGCTACAACTTACAAGAAATAACAGATATGAAAAACCGGTCTTCTCATCATTTTACGCATTACCTAAGTTTATTCCTTATTAAACTGTTCTATAGTGACTTCATTGCATTTAAATACATTCAGGACCTCCTCCGCAACAAATTTTACTATCCACAATCTCAAGTTTATCTTCTATTTAGATGAGGTGACACCGTGACAGCATTTCCCATTTGTTTTTCAACAATAAAATAAAAGAAAATGAAAGGCATCATGATCAAGCACTTACAATCGATCAATCTAAATATGATTCATGCAATCCAAAAGAATCTTGGATCAAACATCCAAAATGAAGTTAAAAACAAGGCAGTAACAACAAAAATAATTGAGAGATCCAACTGGTACAATATGAAGGATTACCTCAATGATCCTACTCTTAATCATATCTTCAAGTGATGCAGTAACCTCCTCTGTGATCACAGGAGCAGGCCTTACATTATGCTCAAAATCCAAATCAACTTCTAATGCACTGTTCTTGGACCTGTCAGCAGCTGTGACCTGTTCTCAATTCCCACAGGAAATAAAATTAAACCACCAATGAATATGTCTGATTTACATCACCAAACAAATTAAGGTACAGAACCACAAAAGTAAATTTTTGGGAACACATATACAGAAATAAGAACGTCACCTCTCCCCGCATTGTCCAAGTTTTGGGCTCCAGATTTGCTTTCTCCATTTTCTCTATCTCAGACTTGACCTTCTCAAGTTGTTTTTGATGGGTAGAAAGGCTACCCTCTTTCTGAACAAAGAAAACAACCTTGTATGAGTTGCAACTTTACATGTGTCATTTCAATCATTTTTTAAAAAAAAAAAGTACTGCCATGACATTGAAAGATTTTATTCGATATAAGCTAGTATAAAATCAAAATATAATACCTCATCCAACTCCTCATCATCTGAGTCTAAGTTTTCATCAGCTAAATCAGATTTTCTTTTAGAGACAGTCTTCTTTTTGGTACCAAAGAAGTCTTCATATCTAAGCATATCAGAGACACAGGAGCATCACGAAATTAGAAATGTAAATAAACTAACATTCAAAAATTGGTTCTCATGCATGAAAATAATACTTCAAACAACTCTATTGCCATGTAACATCCTCCTATGTGACACTAAGAAATCAAATTCTATCTATAAAACAACAAAGAAACCAAATGCCATAAACACACATTTAATACCTAGCATTGCCCGATTCATCTTCATCATCAAAGTCATCATCGTCCTCATCCTCATCCTCATCCACATCTTCTTCTTCTTCCTCACTGTCTATCTCATTCAAATTCTTGACTTTATTTTTACTCTTATTTGAATCCAAACCAAGTTCCCTAGCTTCATCAGCTTCCAAATACTCCCCCAAATCCTTAACATTGAAAAACCCATCATCTAATACTCCTTTCTCTTTTCCCTCATCTTCCCTCTCACCTTCCTCCTCCTCTTCTACCTCATCACCATCCTCCCCCTCCTCCTCCTCATCATCATCATCATCGTCAAGAAGATCACCCATGTCGACGTCATCGACATCGTCATCATTATCGTCATCAAGTGCTTTATTTTCCTCCTTCTTTGCAACTACTAATTTGATATCATCAGGATTCTTCTCCAAGTTCCTAACTTGGCGGCGTATGTTAGCTAATATAGGCTGTGATAATAGGTCAATTTGCTGCCATATCTGCTCTGCATCAAACCCCTCCACTAACAGCTTATCAAACGGCGATTTTGGCGCGTGTGGTTTTAGGCACGAGAATATATGTTGTGACGCCGCACGCGCCGTCTCAGACAGAGTTTCTGATGGCGCCTGCCATACTGATGGCTCCGTTGATTTCAGCTTATGCAGCGCTTCCATCCCTGGTTCCATTGGTTTCGACATTTGCGTCTCTCTGTTTTACTATTTTTTTAGGGGTTAGGGTTTTATGCTGCATTATATTTGTGGGGTGAAAACTAGAAAAATGAAAATATGTAGGGTTTATACGTTATTATGAATAAAATAAGCGGAAAAAGTTTAATAAAAAGATTCTTAATTAGCCGAAACGGCAAGTCGTTTTACTAACATACAAAACGACGTCGAAGAAAGGGAAAAAATTGTTAGATAGCGGTTGTTTTCAAACCAAACAAACAAAGAATAAAAAGAACGGCCGTTGAATCTAAAAACTAAAAACAGTTACTACTATAAATCAAAAAGGACAATATCGTCCAATGAAAAAACAAACATTTTACCAACAAACAATCAATACCCACAAAGCCTAAACCATTAGCACTGACAAAATCAAGGATAAAGATCGCATCTTTTTACCAGTTTGATGAATCAGTAGTTACTGATTTTTAATAATAATAATATTAAAGGAAGAGAAGAGGAAGACGAAAGAAGAATCAGATGAGATGATAAATGGGGAGGGAGCTGCTGCCTCTCCGGATCCATCGGATTCGAAGAATAATAGCGGTGGCGGAGATGTGTCGCCGGGATCGCTGTCTCGCTACTCATCTTGTGGAGGAGAATCGGAGTTTGAAAGGTATTGTAGTGCAAACTCTGTTATGGGTACACCCAGTTTTTGTAGTGCTTCTTTTGGAGTTGCTATTAATGTTAATAACAATAGTAATACTAATGATTTTGTGGAGTCTGAGTTTGGTTCTTTGAAGAGTTTGGATGATTTTAGTTTGGGAGGTGGGAGGTTAAATTTTGATGGGAATTTGGAGTCGGATGAAGAAGAACATACTAAGCTTTCTGATTCTTTGATTTTGAAACAAAAGGATAGGACTTTAAATAAGAGTGGTTGTGAATTGGGTTTTGGACAAAGTAGTGGAATTGATCATGAATTTGATGGTAGACATGACAGTGTTGATCTAGGTGTTGAGTTTGATTTGGATAGGAAGGAGGAAGATGGTACATCTTCTAGGTATGAGCATTCTGATGATGATGATTCAATGTATGGTTGTGGTTCTGATGATGATGATGAGAATAGGAGGAGTTTTTATGCTCACAGGACTGTGAAGTATGGTAAAGAAGAAAAAATTAAGAATGAAAATGAAAATCCACTGCTTATCCATTCTTCTGTTGCCTTTGGTTCTGATGATTGGGATGATTTTGAGCAGCAAACAGTCACGGAAGGTGGTACTCTTGCTTCTCTTTCATTGGATAACTTTCAGGAGCAGAAAAAACAGTTTCTATGTGAAACTGAAGGGAACCCTTTTAATTCTGAGTGTGTGGAGTCTATTGGGGAACCAGACGTTGGTCATGTGAGCAAGGAGCCTGGTGGCATCACACAGGTTAAAGGCAATGAATTGGTGGGAGATTTCAGTAGCTCATTTCCTAGTAGTTCTCAGAATTCTGAACTGAAGCAGGCAGAAGAAGGGAGAGATGTTTCTGTAGCTATTTCTCAGGTCCAACCAACTCATCAATTAGCCAATGATGGTAGGAATATCTCAATGACATCATCTCAGATGCCAAGTTTTTGTACGTTAGAGCGAGACAATCTTAGCAATATTTCTGTTACCTGCAATATAGTTCAAGGTGTTAATAACACTTCAGATTGTTCTATGAGCTTTTATGACAGTGATTTCTTTGGGATGGAGCCAGATCCATTTGTAGAAAACAGTCTCATGGGTTTAGAATCAAACCTCTTAGATTACAGTACTGAAAATCAACATGAAAAATCTGAAGATATTATCCTTGTTGATCACAGCAAACTTTTAGAAAATCAAGAGACCGGAAATTTAGTAGCACAACCGGATCCCCTTTTTGATGCAAATAATCAAACTAAACTCATTGAAGAATCCAAACTAAATTCAACCCTGTTGTTGCTTGAAACTAACGGGAGCAAAACATTGAAAACATCTCCTGCTCCTGTTGATCCTTTTGAAGACCCTCCTGCACCGATTAAGGTCAGTCTTTTATCAGTAGAAAAGTGGCCATTCTTAAGGCCTTACATCCTCCATTGGTCTTTGATTAGCAATGTATTCTACAATTTTTGAAAGCATTAGATGTTGTATATGCTAAATAATGTGTTAGTTTGAATCACAAGTAGAAAAGAAGTTTTTAAGTACGAAAATGGTAAATTTAGAAATGTCTGCAGTTGTTTGTGCTTCCTTGATTAGGAAACCTAGAATGTCCAAAATGTTTTTTCCAAGTTCGTTCTTGTACAAAAGCCCAGTTCTAACATCCAGAGCATGGTATTGTGGATTATAGTTATTAGTTTGTTCGGTTACAATTATTTTCAGTTAAAATCTGGCATTTAAACAGTTAAAACATGGCTATGAACTTCAGTAGTAATGACTCACTAACAGAGCTAGAGACATTGAGGATGAGCCAAGCTTCAACAAAGTGTCATACTCTTGACAGACACTATAGGATATTATAGAAGTTTGATGAGTATGATTTCAAATTGTATCCATTTTTTTCTCTCAACTGATAGCATTGATCTTGATCATCTGGAATTCAGTGGTAAAATTGATGTTGACTTGTGCTGCTGTAATGTAATATATGGTTTTTAGGTGTGGCTAACTGAGGTTTTGAAGCGATAACCACGGTATCTTAGTCAGAAGCATTCTTTCCTCTTTCTTCATATCTGGCTATATATCTTTGACCTTTCCCAATGGACATTTTTTTGTATGTTTTGGTTTCACGTTAAATTTTAGCTCTCCATGTCTTTTGGCAGGCAGACAAAGTTGAGCTTAATGAATTTTATGATGAGATTGTCAATGAAATGGAGGAAATTTTACTTGACTCAAGTGAGTCTCCAGGTGCTAGATTTCATCAGAGCAATCGCAGGTCACAAACACATTTTTCATCACCTTTAAGAGATGGTGGGTCAACTGCTTCCACTTCTGGTACAGATGATGCTTTCCCACTGATTGCTCAGCCATTCAAAATCGATGGGATCGAAGTAGTTGGTGCCAAGCAGAAGAAAGGAGATGTCTCACTTAGTGAAAGATTGGTTGGAGTAAAGGAATATACTGTGTATAGAATAAGAGTTTGGAGCGGCAAGGATCAGTGGGAGGTTGAGCGTAGGTATCGTGATTTCTCCACTCTCTATCGTCGGCTGAAATCACTTTTTGCTGACCAGGGTTGGGCTCTTCCTTTTCCCTGGTACTCTGTAGAAAAAGAATCCAGAAAAATATTTGGGAATGCATCTCCGGATGTTGTTTCTGAGAGAAGTGTTCTCATTCAGGAGTGTTTGCGTTCAATTATCCATTCAGGCTACTTTTCAAGCCCTCCAAGTGCATTATTTTGGTTTTTATGCCCACAAGATTTAGTTCCTAGTTCCCCTGCATTACAAAAAACAGTACCTTGGTCTGCATTCTCTAATAGGGAACCTGAGCCAGGAAATATTTCCACTTTAGGGAAGACGATATCACTTATTGTTGAAATTAGGCCTTACAAATCTATGAAGCAAATCTTAGAAGCACAACATTATACTTGTGCTGGATGCCACAAACATTTTGATGATGGGATGACATTAGTGCAAGACTTTGTTCAAACACTTGGATGGGGAAAGCCTAGACTTTGTGAATACACTGGTCAGCTGTTTTGTTCTTCATGCCATACAAATGACACTGCAGTTTTGCCAGCAAGAGTCCTACATTACTGGGATTTTACTCCATTTCCAGTCTCTCAATTGGCCAAATCATACCTGGATTCCATTCATGAGCAGGTAATTTAAGCTCTTTTCTTTTGTGGTCATCTGTAGATTTGGTGTGCCTAGATGGATTCTGATTAGACAAACAGGTGACAACATGAATTATCTAGGGAAGAGAAAGTAATCTGACATTAAAAACCATGGTATGGTAGGAATATGAAGTGGGTGTATTGAGTAGTCATTGGACTTGCATTAATTTAACAGTTCTAAATCAGTTCACTGATGATATAAAGTTGACATATCTATCTTTTCCTTGTCATAATTGGTTGAATTTTACGTTATTGCACATGATATGAGATATAGCTATACTATAGAAAGCAAAATTTTAATTTGCTTATTATGTTTTTTCTGCTGTAAAATGAATGGCACATGCTCATTTATGTTTCTATTTTAGATTCATGCCTGAAGCTTGCAATTTATACTTGGTTTTATTTTAGGTCATGTGATGTAGTAAAATTAATTTTTTTGTGTTGCAGCCCATGCTTTGTGTGAGTGCTGTTAATCCTTTCCTATTTTCAAAGGTCCCAGCCCTTCAACATGTCATGAATGTCAGGAAGAAAATAGGAACTATGCTTCCATATATCCGCTGCCCATTCCGCAGGACCATAAACAAAGGAATTGGGTCTCGTAGATATCTTCTTGAAAGCAATGACTTTTTTGCTCTTAAAGACCTTATTGATCTCTCAAAAGGAGCTTTTGCAGGTAAATATATAATCAGGATCTATCTTTTACTTGAGTATTTTGGTGGTTGATCATTTCATTGTTGCTTCTGCTGTCATCTTGAGTCCATTTTCTTATGCAATTTTTTAGAAGTTTGATATGCTTTTTCATACATTTATGTGGAGGTGCTTGAATATTTCACTAGTGGGCCTCAAATGTGGTTTTATGCTATTGTCCTCTGCTTTCTCATATGTGACTGGGAGTAAATGCTGGGCTTCTGCCTGTGATCTGCATGGTAGAACTTAATTTTCTCTCAAGATATAATTTCTCATAATTCTCTCTTTTCACATTTTCTTTGCTGAATATTGTAGTTTTCTTCATATCCAACGGGGCACTTCAGTATCTTAAAAGTTGCATTTCAAGTTGAGTTTTCTGCGTATGAATATGGCATACATGTGATCCCATTTATTCTTGCTCATTTTTGTAGCACTACCTGTGATGGTGGAGACTGTCTCTAGAAAAATTCTAGAGCATATAGCTGATCAATGCCTGGTATGCTGTGACGTGGGGGTTCCCTGCAGTGCCCGACAAGCTTGTTATGATCCATCTTCACTCATTTTCCCTTTTCAGGTCAGTGTTCTTGTATAGCTGTTGTGTCACATTTTCATGATCAGTTGATCCCTGAAATCCCTTGGAAAAAAAAAGTTTGCATTTAATGATGTGGCAAATGCTCACGTCGCTAGCCCATCATTTGCCTAAACAACACTCAAAGCTTCCTTTTATACTTAGACAAGACAATTGAAAGGTGGTAAAACCAAAGAAAGTTAAGTGGAACACAAGATATCAAAATAATAGAATAAAATAAAAGAGAATACTGGAAAAATGTTCCTTTTGTTTGATATTAATTTTTTCTCGAGTCACGAGGGTTAGCATTGTTAATCATTAGTGAGTATAATTTGCATTTTATGCCACATAATTTCCACAGCAATATCAGCTAAGAACAGCTTTTAGTTTGGCCAAACTGCAGAATATATGTGCACATTTTTCTCCTGAAATTTTACATGCTACATCCTGACAACTGAATAAAACTCAAACAGGAAGGTGAAATTGAACGGTGTAAATCTTGCGGATCTGTATTCCACAAGCCTTGCTTTAGCAAGCTCACAGACTGCTCTTGTGGGGCTCACATTGGAGAAGACAAAACATTGGGAACCTCTAATAAGCTGAGCCGTAAGGCTATTGACTTGTTTGGAAGAAGCTCGAACTCTGTTTTATCGACGGGATTGATATCTGGACTATTTTCGAGGGCAAAGTCAGAAAAGATGAAGGATCATACAGATACCGACAATGTTATTTTAATGGGTTCGTTGCCCAGCACTACACTTTGATCACACTGTAATTTAGTGTACAGTATATTTGTATACTGCCTTGAGAAAGATGGAGTTCATTTATAGTACCTTTTGGTTGCCTACCCTTTTGAAGCAAAGAATTTTGAGGCTGAGTGAGGATTTTTATTTTTCCGATTTCCTCATGATTTTTTGGTGCATTCTTTGTAAATAAATCATACAAATTACATGGATAGATATTGTTGTATTGATTCATCTTCTTTGTTCCCTGTGATTTATAAAAACTTGAAGCATTAGCTGCCTTCTGTGTTTGTACAACTGTTTTGATCCTATTCAAACGTCTCTTTGGTATTTGGCTGTTGAGGTTGAAAACTGATTTTCAATACATTTCAGAAACTTGACCATTTAAATATGTTTTATATTAAACTTAAAAATAGATTTTAATGGTAGACCATCATTTCTCTTTCGTACTTTCTTCTTTCTTGAAAGGTGATATATAAATTAAATGAAAAAGCAGATCAGATAATTGGAGATGTCCATAAGATCAATCATTGATACCAGAATAACAAATCATATTACAAAAATGTCACCGTTTTAGGCGAAGCAAAAAACAAATTTGGTGAACTTCGAAAAAACATCCTATTGTGGCTGCAATGAGCTTTGAATACAAGGTAAATTTTCTATGTTGTGAAATTGTGGGAAAAAAATACTTGTTTTTTAGGGGGTCAATACCTATATACATAGGTAATATTATAATATATATATATATATATATATATAGTGGATTAAAATTATAAATTTTAATCAAATATTTTTATTGTGATTTTTGTTGGGGGTCAAATATTTATTTCCTGAGAGGATCAACGCATAAACATACATATAATATAGAGGAAAATTTTTTTTGAAGGGAACGGTGGCCCAGAGAAAGGTAGTTCCAGCCACTACCTTAAAGAACAATCACGGAAATGTAATAGATTTTCAGCAATTGTGGCTCCCCTTGAGTTCATTTTGGTCGGGTTGGGTTAAGGTAAAATCTGAGCGATTGACTTTGTGAATTCTTTTTTTTATTTATTTATGTTTATACTAATGTGCTGGTTATTTTTTTAGGGAAGTTTATGAAACGATTAGCATGTTGTAGTTGATCTTTTAACTTTGTTGCCTTCAGAATAATGAATCTTTTCAAAAGAAATCTCTCTATTCTGGTAAGCAACCTCTTACATAAGTATTTGCAATATGATATTATTTATATGATTAATTGATAATAAAGTTGTTTAAATTTTTTTAACATATTAATTACTTTCTATATATACATATAATTTTATTAATTGTTAGGAACAAAATTCATGACAATTTTCTATATAAATTTTTTAAAAAATATATAATTTTTAAAAATTTATGATGGTTAGTAGATTTTAACATGAACAATATGACTCATTTTGATCTAATTGACTTATTTTGAACGAATCCATTTTTTTAACATAATCCATTTTAATTTACTTAATCACTATCATCTTTTAATAATCATAAAAAAAAGAAAAAATAAACTTATTTTTGATTCACCAAAAATAAAATAATATTTAATGAAAATAGAAAATGAGAGAATTTAAATATAAAATGAAAAGAATTTGTAAAGAATAAAAAAATTTCTTAAATATTTTGCATTCTATACTTTTAAAAACAATTACATCTTCATATTATATCCGTGGTATCACCTTTCACATTCAGGTTTTATAGATTGAAAATTCTTATCTAACTTGGATCTATGTATCGTTTATACACCCGGTTAATAGAAAACTGTCATTAACCTGCAACTTCCTCTCTTTTTAAAATTTAAAAATGTAGTACAATGGATTTAATTATAATTATATGACAGTTTTTTATTAGCCGAGTCCATGAAAGGTACATGAATTCGGACTTGGTAAGAAACTCCCAGGTTGGTTATAACACATTTATATATGTTGCGAAGTCAAAGATATCGTCTCTTGCCAGGACAAATGCAACTCCTTCCACTAGTGGCTGTATAGGCTTCATTGAAAAATGAAGTGGATTAATAGAGGGATCAAAAGCTATTAGTATTAATTCTATTTTATTCCTTACCCAATTCCACATAACATGTTTAGTTGTTTTTAGAAATAACGCAGTACACTCATCTGGCAAACTTGAGCAAAATTTTCAAGCAGATATATATAGTCTACAATCTAAGTCAGGAACGAAGTAAGTGACCCCGTGCCTGCATTAAGTGCTTCATCTCCTGGACAAACACTCAGAGGAGGTCTGCAAAGTCCCACATTAATTCAGAAAATATGTAGAGGAAATTTGTAGCTGTGTGCTCGATGGAATTCTCCTTGTCAACTGGTTAATTATTTGACTAATTCAAGCTAATAAGCACCTGAAAGTTTGTTTTTAGACAAATCTAGACAGGTCGTGTTCGGGTCAAATAGTTTCTTGACGGGGAAATAATCCCCCTTAGGAATTTCTAGTAAGCACCATTGGATGACATTTTCTTAAAGAAAATGGTTGGACTTGGATTCATGAAAGAATGCCTGTTGAATGAAATATCCAATATCTGAATTGCTTGCTAAGATAGCACATACTTGGCAGGCAAAGGACAATCAATTATTTTCCAGTCTGTTCAGTTTCAGCTTGTAGCAGTTTTGCAAGGATGATGGCAATTCACCTGTAAAATTTTTGTTCCTCAAACATAGTGTTTCAATATCACATAGCAAGCTTATCAAATTTGAGATTGTTAGGTGCCATAACTTTTAAAAGAAAGAAAAAAATTTCGGTGCCTAACATTTCGGTATAGGTGTTACGCGTTTTTGTACACGTAATCTCCTATCTATAAATAGGTAGAGGATGTAAGAAGGAAATGTATCTCATCTCAGAGCAGAAAATAAAACAGAGAAAGGTAGAGAAATATTAGAGAGTTGAGTGATTATTTTCTCCTATTATAAATAGAGAGTTTTCAATATTTCTCCTTTATTGTTGGTATTTCTAGAACTGACAGTGTTTTAAGAACTAGCAGAAAATCATAATTTATTGAATAGCCAAGCTATATATTTATACAGCAAGGTTTTGAAAATAGAATGCAAAAAAATATGGTACAAATCACAGAAATCAAAATAATCTAAACTAACTTTTGCCTACTTTATTTGCCTACAAACAAGGACTATATTTTATTTGCCTAAAGACTAGGAAAAAAACATAATTGATGCAGCTTCAAAAATCATAAAAGTTAACACTTCTTCTTGATGTTGAAGTTGCAAATTCCAAGCTTTTGCCTTAAGTAACATAACTTGTTTATTAAATCTTAATATTATTAATCTGGCTTATATCTGTCAAAAAATTCTTGGAGGATTCAAAAAAGCTCTTCCTCTTGTTGTTCTGTTGACACTTTTGCCACTTCAGGTTGTTGCAATTTGCAGACCCTCTCTATATGTCCCATATTGCCACACCTTCTACACTTGATATCAGGCCTCCACCAACACTTATTTGGCATGTGATTTTTCTTCTTGCAATGTGGGCAAGGTGAACCCACATTTTTATTGTCATTGCTGGCTTTGCTTCCTTCAAAACTTTCTGATTTAGCTTTGAAAGCACCCTCAACAGTGCCTTCCTTTCTCATCATTCTTCTTTGCTCTTAAACCTGCAAAGCATTAATCAACTCTACCAAGGATATGCTTGACAGATCTTTAGACTCCTCTAAAGAAGAAATTTTGGACTCATATTTTTCAGGCAAAGTAACAAGTATTTTTTGAACTATTCTCTCATTAGAAAAGTCCTTACCTAGCAACCTTATTTTGTTAACAATGCCTAGCATCCTGTCAGAGTAGTCTTTAATCGTTTCTGACTCCTCCATCTTCACCATCTCAAACTCTCTAATTAGGTTGAGTGCTTGCATGTTCTTGGTTCTTTCATTGTCCTGGTACTCCCTCTTAAAGTAGTCCTATATGTCTTTAGCAGATTCAAGGTTCATGATC
>CANYLF010988205.1:0-25711 GCA_948193215.1 Bocquillonia castaneifolia | reverse complement strand
ATTATTTAGCAGTACTTAGTTTATATAAAAAAATGATACCAAAAATTTTATCAAATACTAAACTTGAGCAAGCTTAAGTATTTACAAATTATTTTTGATTTTTGGAACAAAATTTAGCCTCTATTAAATTAAATTCAATTTCTAACACAAAATAAATAAATAATTGAAAGCGTGGTAGTAGGCTTTTCACTTGTGACACAAGCCCAAGTGAAAATCCGGGTTCAGGTCTTAGGAGCCAGCCGAGCCGAGCCGAGCCATTCCCTGCATTACTGATACTGCCTGCTTGCTTCTAATCCTTAAACCCTTCAAAACCCTCTAATGTCTGATCTTCCTTCTTCAATTTACAAAGAGGGCAGCTTCTCTAATCAATGACATTTGCTTCAAAAACTTTACCCATTTCCTCCTATTTTCCTTTTACTCTAAAGGTACGTTTTTTATTTCCTTTCTCTGTTTCTTTCTTCCGTAACTACTGCCCTGCTTCCTCCTCTAATCAGACCAACAACAGCTCTAGCATTCAATCTACTATTCAATCCATCGCTGTCACTCCTTATAAAAACCTTATCTTTGACACTTTTCAACACAAGCCATTGGCCTTTTCCAATCAAAATTGGGTCTTTAGTAAATTTAATTCTGTTATTATTGACACCCAGTTGCTTATTCGTGTTCTTTATTCACTTCGTGAAAAACCCACTATTGCTTTGAGGTTTTTTAAATGTGTTTTGATTCAGCCAGGCTTTAAGAGGTCTGAATTGGCTTTTTGTGCTATTCTTGAGATTTTGGTGGACGGTTATTTAATGAAATCTGCTTATTGGGTGATGGAGCGAGTTATTAGTATTGAAATGTATAGTGTTGTTGATGTACTGATTGGTGGGTATTTAAATTATAATGTTTCTATTAAGCTTCTTGATCTTTTGTTGTTTGTTTGTACTAAAAATTTGATGATTGAACAGTGTTTAGTGGTTTTTGATAAGATGATTAGAAATGGGTTTTTGCCAGATATCAAGAATTGCAATAGAATTCTTAAAATACTTAGGGATCAAAATCTTTTATCAAAAGCTAAGGAAGCTTACACAATGATGGTTCAGTGTGGCATTGAACCAACAATTATTACTTACAATACAGTGTTGGACTCAGTTTGTAAGGAAGGAGAAGTGCAGCAAGCATTAGACCTTGTAAAAGAGATGAAAAAAAGAGGGTGTCATCCAAGTGAAGTAACATATAATGTGTTAATAAATGGGCTATCAAATAAAGGGCTATTAAAACAAGCCAAGGGATTGATTGGTGTGATATTGAAAACAGGATTGGTAGTTTCAGCATACAGTTTTAATCCTTTGATTTGTGGGTATTGCAAAAGAGGGTTACTTGTGGAAGCATTAGCAATTTGTGAAGAGATGCGAAGTGGAGGTGTATCACCTACTGTGGCAAGTCATAACATGATAATGCATGGTCTATGCAAGGTAGGAAGAGTGAGTGAAGCAAGACAGCATTTGTTAGATCTGTTAAAGGAGAATATGAAGCCAGATATAGTTTGTTACAACATATTAATTTATGGATATTGTAGGTTAGGGAATATAGATGAAGCTTTTCTTTTATTGGACGAGTTAAGATTTCAGAATCTTAGTCCTACTGTTGTTACTTGTAATACTCTCATAGATGGACTTTGCAGAGTAGGGGACTTAAAGGCTGCACAAAGTCTTAAAGAAGATATGATCAATCATGGGATTTTACCTGATGTTTTTACTTATACGATTCTGATAAATTGGTCTTGCAAATTGGGGAATATGTTGTTGGCTAAGGAATTTTTTGATGAGATGTTGCGGGCGGTGTTGTCACAGGATCGATTTGCCTGCACAGCTCCTATAGTGGGGGAATTGAACCTTAGTGGTGACAAAGCCGACTGATATATGAATCCAAGTAGTGTTAATATATTTTTTCGTTTTAAAAATTTCTAGTTACTTTAGTTTGAAAGTAGCATACCATTTGTTAATGCTAATTCTTCTAGCAAGAAGCAATTAATGTCTTACAGATGCAGGATTCATAAATTAAAAAAGGTTGCTGATGTATGGAGTGATCCAATAAGTGACATTACCTTAGAAGCTTGGAATGAGGTGAGGAAACATAGGCTTGTTAATAAAGTTGATGATCAAATTACTTGGAGAGCCACATGTAAGTTTTCTGTTGCCAAGCCCTGGAATTGTTTGAGAATTAAGAAAGGTGAAGTGGTTTGGAACAGAAATTGTGCGCCCAGATTTAGTATTGTTCTCTGGCTGACTATTAGGAAGAAACTTAATACTAAAGACAAGCTTTTGAGGTGGAATTGCATTCTTGATGACATGTGTGTGATGTGCTATAGTGGTAGGGAAACTCCGGATCATCGTCTCTTTTCCTGTCGTGTTAGCGAAGGAGTGTGGGATAGGTTGTTGCTGGCTGCTGGGATTAAAAACAGAGCTGGTTCATTGCAAAGATTAGTAAGCTGGTTTTGTGCCAAGGCCATGAGGAAAAGTAGATTAGCTGAAATAAGAAGATTGGTGTTTGCTGTTGCTGTATGGAAAGCTAGAAATGAACATATTTTTAAAGCTGTTATTGCTAGTACTGATAGTATTGTGAGGAATGTTAGAATGGTGGTTACTTGTGAATTCAGTGTATTTAGATATAGCAATTCTTTGTATGGAGTTATTCATAGAATTCAAACTCTGTAATTGTTTGTCCAAGGCAATCTCCTTGGTGTTGCATCTCTTTTGCTACTTGGAGAAAAAAGCAGTTAATGAATGCATTCTAACCTATATTTTGAGAAGTGTTTGCTACCTCCAAATTGAGCTAGTCCAAATTGGATGTAATAACTTTAAAAATATATATATTGACTTTATATGATTCAAATAAAAATAAAGGTATAGGACAATGATATTGAAAAGGTATTGACGTAATAAATGAAAAAAAAAATGCTAGAATGTAGAACTATCATTGTAGTATTTATATTTTATAGTATATTGTACTTTAAAATAGGGTTTGGAATTGAACCAACAGTTTTTGAAGGAGAAATAAAAACCGAATTTTAAGAGAACGATTCCGATTCTATTTTGAAATTAATAATCCGTTTATGAATTGATTTTAATGTCAAATTATTTTATAAAATTAAAAATTTCAGTTCAGA
Source organism: Bocquillonia castaneifolia (assembly GCA_948193215.1). Classification (NCBI taxonomy): domain Eukaryota; kingdom Viridiplantae; phylum Streptophyta; class Magnoliopsida; order Malpighiales; family Euphorbiaceae; genus Bocquillonia; species Bocquillonia castaneifolia. The sequence continues at coordinate 22,560 of CANYLF010988205.1, read as the reverse complement.
ACTAAAACCGAACTAGAACTACTAATTCCAGTTATTATTTTGCAGTTTTTAAAACTAAATCTTAAGGATCGCTTTTGGTTTAGATTCCTGAAACCGGGCATGTCTATGTACTAAGAAAAGCAAGACAAATTATTGTTGTTTATGTGAACATAAATAAAATTTTGAAAAGGGGAAATCTAGTGATTTATAAACATTAAACACAGGCTTTACCCGGTGAAGAAAATAATAAAATATTGTGTATTATTATAGAATGTTTTCTTGACTTTAATTGTTCTCCATGAATCATATTTACCACATGGTTTTTCCTTTTGTTAGGGAAGCCGTTAATAAGTGATCAATGGTTAAAATTGGGAATGAAATGTTATGAATATTATTAAAAGATCATATACAATCATAGATCTTAGTGATTTATTATGCTTTGTTCAAAGAGGTGCAAATGCAATAATCCAATTTAGATTCATATATTTCTATGAACTTTGAATTCATCGGTCAGACTTTTTTTGGCTTTAATTAAACTTATTAATTGTAATAAATGTCCATTTTAGTTCACTAGAGATGAAATTCAGGTTCTTTTCTTTCTTTTATCACTGAAAACTAAAGTTTCCATTTTAACTCTTTGTCTCGCTTTGTCCATAAAAGGTATCTCTCTCCACAATATTTTCATCTTCATTACTTTGCATTATTTTGTCTCCTTCTATATGCACCGCCCATTGTTATTACTACTATTTTCTAAGGATGTTGTTGTCCAACATTGTGAACCCGTTAGTGGAATATATTTATGTCGTTGTTGCTAATGTGAATTTCACTAGTAAAATAGTATGTATGGTTCAATAAAGGTATCGTATGGGAAAAAAATGATATGAATGTTGTACAATAAAAAGAAGATAAATTTTTATAGTTACTCCCTCTGAATTAATAAAGTAGATGTCTCGATTGAGTTAAAAAAAATCATTTTGCTTGGTAAAATATGTCTTTCTTCAAGTAGATATCATATGTGTGATGTGAAGGAAAAATATTTTAAACAAAAAAAATATTTGAATAAATTAAAAGGACAACCTTAACATATTTTGTTCATTTCCTAAAAAGAATTTTTATTCTAATAATGCATTTATTAGTGAAAAAAATTATGTATTGAATGTCTCTAATTAACTTACATTGGGAGATTTTGCAAAGAAAACATACCGCTATCATGCAACATGTATTTCATGCCTCGACCACGATTTTATCTCACACAACATGAATTGAGCCACTTTTCATTGAGACTTAACTCGTGAATATTGTAATAACATATCTCACTAGTGAACCTCAAAGGAAGCTCTTTCTAATTGCACACATAAAGGTTCAAAACTAATAAAATTTCTATATCTAACCAAATCTTGCATTCCAATGGTTAATTATAAAATACATCCTGCTTTGCTATGCTTACTTCCAGCCTCCAGACCTATTTATGGGCTGGATTTGGTCAAGCTCGGCTAGTCCCAATCGGGTCTGACTCTTGTACGGGTAAGTCCAAACCTGGTTCGGCTTAGTCCAACTTATAAGTGGGATACTTATAAATTTGGATCGGACATTTTTAGATTTATGTTGTATTTTTACTAAAATTAAAAACCTAGACCCATCCATAAAAAATCAAACTTAATGTAGCCTGAACCAGACTTGAAAGAGAAATATGTGTCTAAACCCGCCTGCCTTCAGGTTGACCTAGACGAGTTCTCAAGTCCATGAATATATCCACTTACTTCAAATGATGTTTAGTGTTAAAATAAAAATAGTTCATAATAAGTAGGTTTTATATTTGATTTAAACCGACCCAAACCAAATTGAAATTTTTATAATTTTCAAAATCAAACTGAGCTGAAGTGTATAAGAGTCAAAATTGAATGAGATTGGTTTGGTTCTATTGTCGATTTGGTTTAGTTGTTTAACCTATATTTTAATAAATTTCAATTCAATTTGGATTTTTCCTCTAATATCTAAAACTCAATCGAACTGAAATTTTAAAACATTTTTAAAAACTAAGAACCAAATTAGACCAAAAATGATCGATTCAGATCGATTTTTTGGTCCAGTTTAATTTTTCCAACTAAAGAATTCTCAATCCCATGCTTATAAATAAAAAAAAGTATTAACTTTTTCACACGGTTACTTTGGTTTTTACCAATTTTTTTGACTATTTATAGAGCTAGAATCAGGGCTATAGGAAAGAAAATACTCCTCTTTTCTTTGCAGTTCTTATGCTAGCGAGCTAGTGCTTGCAGTCTGTGGGAACAAACCTGAATAATCCTAATTTGTTGTCCTTTTGATTTGAGTCCATAATGACTGACAAGTTTCATTAATGAAAAGAAAAGCGGAGGCCCTCCATCTGCTAGCATTGTGGTTTCGCCACTTTGTTCTCAACAGTTCCCGCCTCCTTGGCGAGACAGGTCCAGAGAACAATTTAAAATTATCACCAGATTATAACACTTTGATTTAATGGTGATAATATGACAAAGTACAATTATTTTATTTTTTACAAAGTACCAGTAGAATTTACCTTTTCAGATAAACTCTCGATTTCTTTGATTTTAGTTTGAATGAGTAAGAAATTCATAAATTTTCCAAGTTCTAAAATGAAAGAATAACAAAATTGATTTTTTTTTTTCTATATTTCAAAACGACAATTTTGTTCTTTTCTATTTTTAAGGAGTAAAATGATTTTTTTTTTATCATTTGGCAATAGTGGGTTTCCAACCTGAAACCTTCACCCCATGTCCGTATGAGACAACCAAGGTCTGCTAAATCAACACAATATTATTAATGCCGATTCACTATTTGATGTGACACTATAACTTCTCAAAATAGTACGAGAATTGGTTATACATTGAAAAGAAAATAACACCAATTTTCCCACCATAATGTTGAGAATTGGCCTTTAGAGATTAACTAAAATATGTTCCCTCAAGCAGACACAAAACGTAATGGTAATTGTTGAAAGAAGGAATCTCCATAGTTCCACTCTTCCTCTACGTTTACAGTAATATATATATATATAACATGTCACGAAGGAAAGACGAAGGAAGGTAGGAAAGACCGAAAGGAGAAAGATGGAGAGAATGAAAACAATCTTATAAGGAATTGGCAAGCTCTAATATTTGTTAGTTGATACCAAACAAAAACTGCAAAAATTAAAGACTTGAACCCAAATTCTAGGAACAAAAAAGCTCCCATTAACAGTGATAAAAATGGCCAAAATGAAACCCTCCTTTGTCCACTTCTCGTATCGAGAGCATCGAATTAGAAATAACACTAAAAATTTTAGTTTATGCAGCAGAAAACAAGAATCTCTTAGTAATGCCTATAAAAATGCTCCCTTAATATTTCCCCTCACATTTTAATATAATAGCCTTTGCCAACTCCGTCCAAGTGTTTTACTAAACTACTATAAATATATATCTATAACCTTTCAATTTAAACTTTCTACATCTACATTAAATAAAAATACAAAACAAAAATGGCTGCTTGCTCTTATACAATAACCTTGCCTATCAGGTGCTCTTCCAATACTAATAGCCATGACCCGAATAAGCAAAGTCTGAACAAGATCAAACTCAGTGGCACTTCTGCCTCTGCGACGCCACTTAAGGCTGATGTACCGAGCCAGACTGCTGCAGTGGCAGCAACTTCTATAGCTTCTGTTGCTGAAAATTTGAATCACACGAAAGAACAGATGCGTCAGAATATACCAACAAAGAAGCAGTATATCGACCCTCATCGCCAAGGTCTTATAATCGAAAAAGGCATTGGTTACAGGCAGACAGTTGTAATCAGGTCTTATGAAGTTGGTCCTGATAAAACTGCCACACTAGAGAGCCTGCTCTATCTTCTGCAGGTGATGAACTGTGTAATATTTGTTGAATTGTATTATTTTTCTATCATGACAGACATTGTATACTTAAAAGGTAGTGAAAATATGCAGGAAACTGCATTGAATCATGTATGGTTGTCTGGACTTCTAAGCAATGGATTTGGGGCTACACATGGAATGGTGAGAAATAATCTCATCTGGGTTGTCTCCAAATTACAAGTTCAAATTGATCACTATCCAATCTGGTAAGTTTCCTGGCTCTCTTCATCATTAACCATACAATATAAAAATCCAAATTATAAAGCAAACAGCTAACCAACACAAAATGGTCACTAAAGCAAACCAAACATCAATCTTGTTATCCAAAAAAAAAAAAGCAAACATCCATCTCTGTTCCTAAATGAACCCGAGTATGAAGAGGTCAGCCAGTCGATCAGTATGAATATGAATGCATAAGGATCTTAGGCCTAAACGATCCTTCTCTCTAACAACAATTAATAAATTAATACTAGAAGTTAATATCTATCTATACATCAACTGCACCTAAGGAGCTTCTAACTGGTGAATACCTAACTGTCTTCTGCTATGAACAACGAACCCAGTGACCTATAAATTAACCAAAATATGGGAAAATCCTTACAGGGGAGAGGTGGTGGAAATTGACACATGGGTAGGAGCATCAGGAAAGAACGGAATGAGAAGAGACTGGCTTATCCGAAGCCAGGCAACAGGCCATGCTTTTGCACGAGCAACTAGGTGTGTGTGCCCTGCAACTTGATGATAATTTCTAATCCATGTTTAATGATTCATCCTTGTTGATCTAATAATAATCAAACATGAAACAGCACATGGGTGATGATGAACGAAAAAACAAGACGCTTATCAAAGATGCCAGAAGAGGTCAAAGCTGAGATCGCTCCTTGGTTTATAGAGAAGCAAGCAATCAAAGAAGAATTACCAGAGAAAATTTCTAAGTTGGATGAAAAAGCAAGATATATGGTCTCTAACTTGAAGGTGAGAATTATAATCCCTAACCAAGTTAAAGCATATAAAAACATCTGAAGCAAACATTAACTAATTCAACTACTGCTTTTGTAGCCAAAGAGGAGTGACTTGGACATGAATCATCATGTAAACAACGTCAAGTATGTAAGATGGATGCTAGAGGTAATAATAATAACCAAATAAAACACATAATTAATCTCCAATCAACTATAATAAACTATCTCTAATACATTTTTGTTTCCACAGACAATCCCTGACCAGTTTCTCGAGTCCCATCAGCTATCTGATATCACACTAGAGTATAGAAGGGAATGCAAAAGTGAAGACGTTGTTGAATCCCTATGTGAGCCTGATGAAGATGGAATTCTTAAAACTGGTTTAAAACAAAACAATGAAATTCCTCTGCTTCATGGGTATTCTTTGCCATCTGAAATAATGGAAGGCAATGGATTACTGTTATCCCTGGAAAAGGTGCCATTGAAATACACACATCTACTTCTAGCTAAAGGAGAAACTAAGAATGAGGAGATTGTTAGAGGAAGGACATTATGGAAAAAAAAGCTTCGTACTATGCCATTTTCCACCTAGCAAACCAAAAAAAAAAAAGGAGAATCGTATTTTGTATTATTTTTCATCAAGTGCTCTATAATAATCACAAGGGGTACATAAACTAGATTTGCTGTACATCTCTATGATTTTTGGACATTCTAGTCTTGATTTATTTTGTATATGAATGAATGTCCTAATAATATATCCTAATAGGGATGTCATTGGAAAGATTTATGGGAAGTCTTTGGTCCACAAGGCAGACAGAAATCTAGGGATTGTTTTGATTGTTGTTGGTTGTGTACTTGTACTGATGATGCAGAAAATGCTTCTGGATCGTATCAGCTGAAAAAAACAAATTAAAGAAAAGATATGATTATATGAGTGATTTGTGTGTATAAAAAGAAATTCTTTCTAATAAGGAATGCAAGTAGTGTAATCATCAATGCTACTGATTGTTTCTCACAATGGGGTGATCCTCCAAAACAAGATGCAAGAAATGTTAATAGTACCTACTGAAAATGAGAAAATTATATATAATATGCCAAGCTTAATTATCAATATATTCTCTAAAAAAACAAAAGAAAGTAAAAAACATGTCAAAAGGAGGAACTGTGAAGTTCATCTATTTTTGAGTGATCAGGCAACACCTAACCTAATAATTTCTAATCGCAAAATTGTTGCTTAAACCTGATCTAACGCATTCTATGAACTACATGATATAACTACAAAAAACCTGAACAAGGCAAGAATTTCAACTAACCAGTTAATCCTCTCACATCGCATGGAGAACAAGAAAAGATATTCAGCATGCACTCTGCAAATTTAATTCAATGATAGCAGAAAGGCTTATTTGAATAGGAGAATAATAATAATCTTAGACTTTTAGACCTACTTATAAAATAGAATCCCAACCCCACTTTTTTAAGTTCAAAGTTTTCAGACAACTGCTGTAAATAAATCCAACGGAAGTCAGAAAGTGAATTTCAGGGAAATCAAAACAAGAGTATTAAAATAGAATCGGATACGTTGTGAAAATTTGCCAATTAATTATTGCTGACAAATTAGTAACTCAAGAATAAAATTTAATGTCTGAACACCTATCCAATTAGGAAAGGGAAAAAAAAGAACGAATTGAATATTCTCTAATGAAGCAACTGTGATCCACTAACTATGAGAATAAGCATTTACAATTCTGTGAAAGGAATAATAGGGTATTTACAACATTGATGGATACCCATAAAAAAACATAATGGAATCAAAGAATAGTGTACCATGCTAGCATATTCATTGCCTCTTTCTCCTCAATGTTTTATGAAGTTGCCATGACCAAATAAAGATGAATAATAGAATGCCAACACCGAAAGATGTCCAGAAGATAACCAACCATAGAGGCATTGATTTAGGAAAAAGACCTGGTGGGAAAAAAACACAAAAATGATAATAAGTTTATCATACACCAATGTTCACGAATCAGAGCAGCATTTTCTTTTACTGATAGAAATGTTTTGGCGATTGGAAAAAATAAATATATGTAAGGATGTCAATATAACAAAATGGGATAACATACCATGTCCAAACTTGATGCAAATGAGAAGTTCAACAATGCAAATCGCAACTGAAAGCCAGCAAAAAGCACCAACCTTTTTCACCGGTTTCCTGAAAATTGTCAGAATATACACAATAAGTATCAAGACTGGTGATTTTTGATAGAATCATGCACACCTACATGCTAAGCTAAATAAAAGTTCCAACTTCCAAGAGACAGACACACACACAAAAACAAACAAACACACGCGCGCGCGCGCGCACACAGAGAGAGAGAGAGAGAGATTACCGGTCTTGGAGATACGAATTGTATTCTCGAATTGTTGGTATGGCAATTAGCCACCACAGGATCAATCTATAAATTATCACAGGATTCCGTGGAGGAACCCAAAGACAATACTTGAGGAAAAATGTGTTGAGCTCTACTGTCAGGAATACTATGCAAAGACTAATAACTTGGATAAATCGCCATGGTCCAAGCAAGGGATGCCACTCATCTTTGTCCCACTGTGCTGGTGTGAACTGTCCCAGTGTTCGTTTAACCTGCAAAAAGAGTAGTCACCATAGAACAACTTAAAATCAACATCAAGATTTTAATAAGAATCTCAACAGAAGTTTCAGACATGGAAGATTGAAGAAAGAAATGAACAAACATTCTTTTGAGAACAAATTTTCAGTGTGTATTGTCTGACATTAACAATTGGAAGAATGAGCCTATAGCTAGCATTCAGCAAAAAGAACAAACTGAAAGACAAAAGATGAAAAGAAAGGCACCATGATAATAAAGTTTAACACATGCCTTGCCCATAATATTGGGTTGGCGACTTATACCAACCCACTCATATGTTTTTCCATCGAAGTACCTAACTGTATGCATTCCTGCCCAGATACCTGTAGAATAAAACAGAGAAAGTGCCCAACGCACTGTTAAGGGAATAATTCAACTGGTGTCTGACTTCAGAAATTTAGCATGCTGTCACATTAATTTCATTCCATCAGAATTGCAGGTAGAATTTAGACACCACATAAAGAACATGCCCGACATGCTAAATACAAAGAGTGAATCACAGCTTTACTTTAAACTTTCAGCATATTCAGCAACCCTTGAGATAATTAATGAGCTAACACAGGATCGACAACAACATAAGCACCAAACTGAATGATAGCTACTTTAAATTTGATATTTACTTTTGATGAAGAACAGAGGAAATGAAATAAAATAACACCTAGAGACATATGGACTGCTATGAACATGACTTCAATATAGTTAAACAAAATCACCTAGCATGCATTGGCCGGTACATTGTGATCTTTAAAATTTGATTTGTTCCAACTTCGTCATTGTAACTAATGTGGCCAAAATTAGTAATATTTCAGAGAGAAAACACCATTTGAAAAGCAACTCCAATGAACTCCAAGGATGGGTACCAAGTATGTCTGAGGTGATGTTAGAAATGTAGTTTTTTTTTCCTTTGCTATGATGACTACATAAAGTGGACAACATTCAAAAAAGATATCGGAATAAGTTGAAGTTTACTACCAAAAGCAGTCAAAACGGATGCATATCATTGACCTTATAAGTTAAAAATAAATAAATAAATCCTTCAACTATATTACAGCTGATCTATGTAAAACTTTGACCTCTAAGGTGACTTTGGAGTACAGTTGCAACAAACGGTTACCCGAGTGTTCTTCAGGTTGAATGGACAGTTACCCGAGTGTTCTTCAGGGTGAATGTGGGAAAGAGGAAACGGGAAGATTATGGCTCATTAAGATTACTGTCTTAAACCTTATTTTAAGGTCATGAGTAAACCTTTCTACACTTCAGAACTAAAATTTTAAGCAGGATGCACAATCCGCCTACCTGCTCAAAATTCAGCACAAACCACCGAACCACCAACTGTTTTTAATTTGATTGAGTCTGGAGTTGAGTCTGTTTTTAAGAGTTTGATTGACTACATAAGCAAAAGCTTCAATTTAGTAATAAAGACTCCCTTTCAATAATTAAACAGAGGGTTGAGTCTGGAGTTTTGTTCTCCACCTGTCGGGGTTTCTCTCATTATGAAAGTGCTTAATCAAAAGTAAACAATGATTTCTGCATGCCTGCACCTACTAGCAAGGCCTCTTAATTTGGTTAATGACTAATGGAGATCCCTCAAGAGCTTAAAACTAATCACTCAATCCAAAGATAGTTGCTATCTGTATCCCATCCAAACGAAAATTCTTCTATGATTAAAAGAATTGGCATAAAAAAAGGACCCATGAATATAAACGTATGATGAGAAATTTCCTTGAAGCATTCATTAATCAATAAAGTGCTTGATAAAAAACCAACCTAAATACAACAGCTAGACAATGGTGAAGAACAATAACAAATGCATTAAAAGACAGTAAGAAAATCTCACCAAACCAATTGCATATCCCATCCAAAGGAAAATTCTTTTATGATTAAAAGAATTGGCGTAAAAAAAAGGACCCATGAATATAAACTTATGATGAGAAATTTCCTTGAAGCATTCATTGATGAATAAAATCCTTGATAAAAAAAAAAACCAACCTAAATACAACAGCTAGACAATGGTGAAGAACAATAACAAATGCATTCAAAGACAGTAAAAAAATCTCACCAAACCAATTGCATATCAGTATATCAAGAATGATACTATCCCACCAGCATTCGTTGAAATTTGGAAGCATATGGCGAAAGGTAAGCTGAAAATTCCACCATAAAAGTCAGTGTGAATATATAAAAGCAAAGCATGTGGTCTGAGGCCACTGACCAGCTAAAAATGAGAATAACAAAATAAACTTTCAGGCATTGACAAGCTAACCAACCTCTAAGAACTCAAATCCAATAGATAAAACCCAAAGAAGTGGCTGATTACGGATTAATATAGCCTTGCCCCACCATCCAAATATATGAGCTAGAACAAATTCATCAAAAAGTGTGTCCTGAAAAAAAACTAAACCAATCAGATACTGTTACATCCACAAATCATAGTACTAACCATGGGAAAATGAAATATTTTAAAAAAATAAGAGAAAATGATTTTGAGATAGAAGAATTCATACATAAACGTTCTTAAACCTGCCAGCTGGATTATCAGGTGTGTAAATGCGACAATCTGCACCATATGATCTTTCAGGAAGTTCTGCATGAAGAAACACAGAAAAAGGGAAGGAAGTTGAGCATGCAGTGGACAAGCAACCTCAAGAGAATGAGATCATTCAAAAAATTCAAGGGAAAAGCAAGCTAATACCCATATGTTGATGTAAACTACAGGGGCAGAAAAACTTATAGACAAATATCCCCCCACCCCCCCCCCCCAATGTGTACGTGCAATAGTCCCCCAAGAAGTAAATATTTTTGCACCCCCCACCCATACTAGAATTTTTAGTTCTGCCCCTGTTAATATTTTCTGTTGTAATATTGTGTCCAGAAGCATTACCAACACCAAGGTCTGGGTGGAGAAATTTCATGAACAACCGAGCATCATCACGCTTCTGAAAATAAAGATTTTGAATACAAAGTCAATGCTAATGTGTACAATAAATGGCCTTTGAATCAAAATGACGAATGAGGAGTCACAAGACAGGAAGAAAAGGATGATGGAAAGAAGGTATCTGTGTATGGATCCTCATGTTGAAGGGAACTTTACAAATCAAAACAAATCTTAAAAACAAAAGGAAATGCAAGTTCAAAACCACCAGTCAGCTTTATGAGAATAAAACAAACCTGAAAAAGCAAAAATGTGAGAGAAACAAGATAAATTACAGCCAGTCCATGAACTAAGCGCCAAATTGCTGGATGTGGCCTTATAAGAACTCTGAGGACATAAAAATACATCTATTAAAAACTCAGACAGATATCTACAGTTCAAAGTACAAATAAAATTTTATGGAATTAAAAACAAAATATACACTGTTAAGACACAAAGATAGCCACAAGAATCATAATCTAAATCGTCTTAGAAGTGAATCTTCAGAAATGAAAGTTGAAGGACTCTATTACAAGGACTCACAATCTGGTAAAATGATTACTTACAATAGGAGGTTGCAATGCCCCATTTAAATTGGGGAGAGAAAATACCTTAAGAAACAGGGCTATCCTACTCTATAACTCATCAACCGACCACAAGAAGCTACCCTAAGCAGATAAGTAAATTAGCAGGCTGTATTCTGAAACATTAGATAGGTACCCTAAGCAGATAAGTAAATTAGCAGGCAGTATTCTGAAACATTAGATTCCAATGTCCATGTCCATACCTCATAAACATAGACAAGGTTCCCACTTCAAAAGTAATACCATTTATTTTAAGGACTCTGGATTTAACAAAGAGGAAATGAAAGATGCATATCCTTTCACAGCTCATTGTGCACCAATTTCTTCTGTTAGAAGAGTGAAAATTGAACCTTAATATGGACCCTCTGTAGTCCAATTATCCATCATTTTTAAAAGTTTAGAAGAATAGAGGTAAATTAACAAAAATCCTCATTAACTCACATGGTTCCAATTTGATAATAGTAAATCTCATACATGAAAGAAAACAATCACATTTCATCCCAGTATTATAACACCAGTGAGCAATAAATATAATTCATTCCATATTTCTTGCCAGACATTTCTCTTAATACCAGTGGACTTGTAAGATCCTATTCATGGTTTTGATTCTCATTCATATCTTTTAATCATCTGTTTACCTATCCATTATTCAGAATTTTCTCTACAATCACTTGAAAACATTGAAACACCAAACCTCCATAGATAAAACCAACACGCTCATAAAGTATCCGAATGGTTGCTGATGCAACCAAGTCTGAAAATAACAAACAGGAAATAAAAGCATGTTTCACACACTGATTGATCACTACTTCCCCAGCATCTTATCATTCAAAAATACAGAAACCAATGAAGATTAAAAATGTTTCTATTAAAAAGACAGGTGAAATAATATTTGTTTAATGACCAAGTTGACAACCAGCCAGGTGTTTGCACCCTAAAGCTATTTCAGCCTATTTTTTCCTCGGAAAAAAATAAACTTCTAAGTTTGGCAGCAAAAAAAATTCTAAAAGCTGAAAGAATTCTAAAATGTTACAAATCAAAAATCCCCGAAATGCAGAAAGGAAAATTAAACAATCCATCCAGATAATCATATGCTTAATCATGACACTACAAAATCTCCTATATGCTTAGTGATTTATCGTATCAGTAGTTCACAACATTACAAAAATAAATTACTCCTAAGAAATCTATTCAAAAACTTACGTTGAAGGGGCCTGCAATAAGCAATAAGCAAGAAAAACAGCAATCATTGCCCATATACCCCTACAAGAAACAGTACAGTGTGAGTACTAGTAGTTTACTGAAGTACAACACCAAGAAGAAAATGACTGAACAAAACAGCCAAATATCACACAAAAACCAACCTTTTCACGGATGTAACCATGTCACCAGATGTGCTGCTTTCAGGAGCAAGGGCTCCACTTGCCCAACTGGATACATAATTTACAAGAAATCTTAGAAACAAATTTAGCATCTACTTGACTGCAGTGCCATAACAAGAGAGAGGAGGTTGGTTTTGTCATTGTTCATGTCCTTTCCAAAACAGTGTCAAAAGATCAGACAATCAAAAGCTTTCAGTGGCAGGACAAGTATGAATGGAAATTGGAGGCAGATACAAGATTTTTGTGATCATATGTTGAAAAAATGATAAGAGACTAAAAAGTAATATAAGAGCTAAGAGATTCTTGTGATGGGAATGGGATATAGTACCAATTTCTGCTTTATCCTTTCAACTTATTAAAGTTATTATGAAGGATAAAGCACACTATATAATATGTTTCGGATCTAATATGTGAAAAGGATAAAAAATAAATAAAATTGCTCCATGGACACAAAAATTAGATAGAAAATCAAAAGAATGTGGAAAAATTCAAAGAAATCCCAAGAAAATAACTAACTAAACCATATAAAATAAGACAGCAGCAAATTCGTGAGGAGAGTATATAGCAAAGAAGATATATGCAAAGAGAGTCAAAATTCAAACCAGACTAGACATAACTAGAATGCTGAATGTCCAAAAATTTCTATCTAATATTAGGAGCAGTAACCAGTGATACTAGATGTGCCATCAGCAAACATCCAGATGACATAAAAGATAAAGTTTTCATCAAGTATAGACTCACATTAGAAAGCATGCACCGACAAGTAACAATGAAATAGTACGCGGCTTGTATGCCCATGCTGTCCATGGATCCACATCGCCAATACTTTCCAACATCATATTACCATTTTGCTGAAAAAGATGATCCTTTCGCCTGGTTCCTTTATTAGACTCCATAAACACCCTTGCTTATGGAATGCAACTTCCTGAAAACAATAAATGCAGTTAGAGACAGCTAGGACTAAAAAGAAAAAGAACAAATGACAAAGAAGAAAAATGAGAACAGATCAGAAACAAATAGCAATATGACACATGTTCCAGAAGAGCATGGATAGTGGAGAACACCTGAAAAGCGGAGTGAGTAGAATATGATGCTCAGTTGTACACAATAGTCAAGTATACTATTCTTCAAAGCAACAAAGATTACAAGAAACAACCATGGCATAACATATATTAAGAAGCCAATTTTAGAATAACAATTTAAACTCTATAGCATCCCTCAGTAAGCTAAACGACAACACATATATATTCACTACTTGTGGAACCAATATCTATTTCTCCATGTCTAACACAAAGAATCTTAGTGGAAAGTGCATAGGCTACACAAAAGACATGCTGGCCGGCTGAACAACGATACTAATACTGGAATATTAGAAATCATAGACCCTCCATGTATAAAATTTCTGTAAGATATATGGCACATGATGCAGCTTAACCGTTAGTCTTCAATAAGAGCTAATCCAAATACTCATGGACACCTATACTTTCAAGAAGACAAACACACTACATAATCACAAACAATATTTTATGTAAAAATTTAAATTAAAAAGAAATAAACCACATGCTAATTAATAAGATAATAAGCATCATACTAACAAAGAAATGGTGAACTCATAAGATCCAAGAATTAAATACACACAACTATTGCATGTATAGAAATAGATTGAAATTAATCCAACTTTCTTTCAGGGCCCCATCCTACAATCAGTATGATGATTCTGTTCCTTAAAACGATATAAATGCCACAACCGTGACACTCAATACAAAAGGGACTACCAAAGTGACCTACATGATTTTTCTTTGGATTCAATGAAAACACACAGCAACATTACTCAAACATAATACAGGAGAATGAGGAACATTCCAATAAATGTAACAAGCAAAAACAGCTACCCACCTCTTCTTTACTTAAAGGCATATGGTCCCTACATATTATGTTGTGTTTTTTCTTTATGATGTTACCATCATACTTCAAATTATTTTTATGTGATGTTAACATCAAATTTCATCATATAAGTTCTCACCAGAAACCACCTCTCGTTCTATAAACGAATTGAAAAATATTTTTAATTAAAAAAAAATAAAAAAGGAAGCAACTTTAATTTAATCAACAGCCCCAAGTTTCTTTATTATCTTTACTCATAGAAGAAAAGCAATTTAACATCAGTTTTATTTCCATGAATCGATAATTCACAGTTACATATATTTACAAACAACTTAATTCATAGTATCTCAGTTTAAAAAGCAAAAAAAAAAAAAACATAATTCACAGTACCATAAAAGGCAGAGATATAAAGGCTCAAAATTTAGTAAATTTTATTTTTTAACTAAAATCTTAAACTTAATTAATTAATATGAAAACAAATTAAAGTCTCACAGAAAGATATAAAACTTTATTATAGAAAAATAAATAAATAAATAAATAATTTGATCACAAAAATAAAATGAAAAAGGCAAAGTCTCATTTTTTTTATTTATTATTTTACTATTTGATATATATTAAAAAAAAAAGTAACTATCAAACAGTAAAGCCTGTAGAAACCATAGAAACAACCAACAGTTACAGATACCTTTATACTGCAGAAAGAAAGAAAGCATACTTCTTTTAAAAGCATTAACAATGTTACAATAATTTACTAATAATGAAAAACAACTTTACAAAAAAAATTTAATCAATAAATGGATAAAATAATAATAATAATAATAATAATAACATGCAATGGAAAAAAACAGACACTTTAATTGAATCGAAACACAAAAACACAATGGAATTAAGAAAGCAACAAAAGTAACTGCTTGTATACTAATTACTTAATTAGTATAAAATTAAAAGCAAAATTACGCATTAATTAACGAATTACAAATGAAATAAAATAAAATAATACGTACAGTGAACGGATGTGATGAAGCGTGTTATTGAGTAATAAGCGATTCAAAAACGGGGACGTATTGAGACGAAGAAACACACATAAACAACAAATATCTGTTTATGTCTGTGCGCGCGCTGTGTATATGTATATTGAGAAAGGTGGCTTTTATTGAGTGTGCGTATATATATAAATAAATAAAAGACTTACGTAAGGTAAAATGGAGAAGAAACAGTAATAGCCGTACGATTGAGGAAGGGAAGATGGAGACCGTCGGATCAAAGAGAAGAGGAGGAAGATGGAGATTGAAGAGCGAGTATAGGGAAGCAAATGGAATAAGAAGAAGAAGGGGTTTATATAGAGATATATAGATACAAGTGAATGTGTTTATTTATAGTAATAATAAATGGAAAATAAAAAAAATTTAAAAATAAAGGAAATCTGAATCTGATAGATAAAAAGGAAGAAATCAAATGAAATGAAAGTAATAAAACATTAATCATCAATCAGATGAGAAGACTGACTGATGCAGTAGTTTTTATTACTGCTACTTCTTTATATCTGTAATAAATAAATAAATAAATAATCATAATTGTAATTTATTTATTTATATTTATTGTATAAATAACGGCGAAAAGCTTTTTTTATAATAAAAAAGAAATAGAAGAAAGAAGGAAGATGATGATGATGACGACGATAGATTGATAGATGCGATTAAAAAGAAAGTAAGAGAGAGAGAAAATAAAGAGTACGATGGTCAAAGAGAGATTTTAAGATGTTTTTTTAGTTTTAGATATGTTCTTTTTTTTTTTTTTTATTTAATTTTATTTTTTCTTTGTCCCCGTCCCCGTCCCGTGAGTGAAACGAACTCGTGTTTTTTTATTTCTTTATTTCCTAAAATACCCTTGCGGATCTTTTTTTGGTGTAATTCTTTTTTTATTTTCTTTTTATTGAGATCTATACCAACTAGTATAAAATTAATTAATTTTAGATTGTTAAATAATTTGGTTGCATATGTTGGCTATGACCTAATTCAACATCTTACTTTCAAAATGACGCATATCCTGTAGGGAAATTTTTGTCTACATTATAATACTCCTTTTATGGGATTTTCTATTGATATTTGGTTTTATGCTTTACATGTTTATACTTCATTTACATTATATTTTTTTATAAGATTTTCTATAGTGGCTTGGTTTTATTTTTTATTTTTTTATACTTTATTTATTTTGTCATTGGATGTAAGGACTCCCTATAATCATATAAGGGTAGTTATTTATAAAGTACATTTTAACTTTATAAAGGTCACTTTCTTTTATACTACAAAAATAATTCATGATTGTTTATACTTATCAATTATTACACAAATCATGTAAGTTAAAAATACTATTAATAGACCATATAAAATAAATCAATATATTCTCATTAATGATCAAAATGAATTAATGATATGTTATACCACACTTGTAATTCTATTTCATCCCGTCTTGAAACAACCCCTATATCTTTTTTTCTTATAAAAATTAAATGAATTAATGTTAATTTTATCTCAGATATGTACTCATTTTATTTCATCTCAAATATTCAAGAAAAATTCAAAATGGCCGAAAATACTAAAATAGTTATTTTGATCAAAATATTTTCGAAAGTAAAATTTAAAATATAAAAAATCCAAACTTTAAAAAATATTATTAAATAATACCTAATAATTTTTAAGGTAACAATGGAAGGTTTTAGATTTTTTATGTAATTATATTTATTTTAAAAAATTATTAAACAAAATGTTATATTTCTTATTTTATAAAAAATATAAAATGTTACTTAAATTTAAAATTTACTTTATAATAACTTCTCTTGTATCTCAAAAAAAAAATTCTCTTGTATTCTACTACTTATCAAAAAAAAAACTTCTCTTGTATTTATTGTAAAAAAAAAAAGAAACAGTGAGTTAATGTTCTCTTGAAAAGAGAAAGTGACAAGTATTTTATACATAAAAGAATTAATTAGTTCAATTGTATAATAAATATTTTAATGCATTTAGGTTTTTGGGTTGAAATCTTCATCTTTCAATTAAAAAAAATTAATTCTAAAAATGAAAAATTAAGGTGGATTGGCATTATTTCATATGAGTAAGGATGAAGATTTAAAGTTCGAGATCCACCATTACTAAATTATTAAAAAAAAATTACATTTTATGATACATAAATGAGTTTCATGTTGCAAATGATGTGTCCACTTACTAAATTTAAAAAAAATAATTAATGTTACCAATTGAAATATTCGAATAGAGGTATTTTTATTTTCAATTTAAACTTGCTTAGTTTTTTTAGTAGAAAGATCATCTAATTTTCCAATACATATTAATTAATTATTAGTTTATAATACACTAACATTTTTATTTGTAAAATTACATAAATATTCTTATTAGTATGTCTAGTTTGAGATATTAATAATTATTGTAAAAAAAAATAGCATTTAATTAATTAGTGATGGATCCTTTTTAATACTAATGTCTTTTTCCTTTTTTTAGCTGCCAAAAAAAAATATTATAGGGTGTAACTGTTTCCATTAATAATAGCTTTTCTGTTTACGTTATGCAATTTGAAATGCGAAAAATGATTTTAATTAGTATATGTCATATCTTAAAGGGAAACTTTTTATCTTAAAACTGACAAAATAGAGGTTAAAAGCTTACAACATTTGTTAAAACTTTTGAAACTTTTACTAGACAGGAGGAGCCTAAACTCCGGAGTTTCAGAAGTAAGCAAAAAGCAGGAGGTTTGAAAAGCAAATGAAGAATGCATCAACTAAACCCTTTTTTTTTCTCCCACAGGTCAAATATATGATTTCGGTAAGGATTAATATCAAACAAGCAAAGATCATATATAAATGTCATGCCAAGAATTGAATAGTTCAAGTTGGTTCGGCTTGAAACTTATCAAAATCAATCGGTATTGAAATACTTAAAACTAAATCAAACCGAATTAGTTCATAAATTGAAATTGAATAAGTCTAAATAGATGCTTATTTCGATTTAGTTTTGTCTCAGTTTGATTTTCTTATTTTTGTTTAATTTTTAGTCTTTTATAAATATTTATTTAAAGAATTAGTAAATATGTGTGTGTGAAAATACAGATATAAATATAAAAAATAATTAACTTTATAAACTGAATTATAAATCATAATTTGTTTACTGTATGGATCGAACAGGAATGATCAATCGAACCAACCAAACTATTCTTTGTAAAATAGTTTGATCTTTTGATTTAATTTGGTGTGGTATTTGCACACTCTTAGATCAACCCAATGCAATGTTAAATTTGAGTGATAATTCTATAATTTAGTATTAAATTCAAAAAAATACACTTTAATACTATGTTATAATTGGTGCAAAATATAGCACATGTTTGTCAAATTTTACAACAAAGGCTTAGGAAAGTAACTAAACTCGTCATCTTAGGGCATTTAGGTGTCTTGCTTCTGAAGAAAAACAGCACAGCCGGATAAAATGTGAATGATGCTGGGAGGCAGAGCACAAGATTGCTTAATTTAGTAGCTTGAGCAAGGAGTGCAAGAACTGAGTTAGCTCTCGTACTAGATAAAGTGTTTTAAAATGTTACTTTCTTTCCTTAGTGTATTTATAATTCACATCAAGAATTCACCTAAATAACTAAACATATTTACATTGTACAATCCTTGCCACATAGATAGTGTATTTACATTAATTTATAGGTTCATCCTATTTCCAGAGCAACAATTGCTAGAGCATTAATTTTAAATTTGACATTACTATCCTTAATTGATTAAATGAATTTAATCAATTGCATTATACATTTTACTAAAAATATATATTCCCTTATATATTACAATAGTAAATCAAGTCAATATTTCCTCTTCTATTTTATTACTTCCAATAAAATAAAAGAATAAAAACTATGCGTACAAATTAAATATATTAAAACAATCAATATTCAAAACGTTTTATATTTTTTATTTAATTTTCTTCATGTTTGTCTCCAAATTAACAAAAACATACTCTCCAGTTTAAGAATGATTTTTTTAATAGATTTCAGAATGATTTTTAAGCCTGCTAAAAAGGATTTCAAGCATTTATGGATTACCTGTAATATTTTTTTTTACAATATATAATCAACCAAAATTTAATGTACATATAAAAATAATCGGCATAGAGATGAGTTTATTAATTAGGTGTAATTAAAATTAGTTTATACATAAATTATTTCATTATTTTAATTGATATATAATAATAATGATGATAATAATAATTATAATGAAGGTAATATTAGCTTAGTTCTATTATAACATATAAGGAAGTATATTTTGAAGAAATATAAATAAAATTTTGACTTATATCATTGTAATATATAAGGCAATATATATTTTTAGTAAAATATAAAGTGCATTGATTTAGACAATTAAGGATAGCAATGTTAAATTTAAAATTATTGTTCTGGTCATATTAATTGTTACTCTGGAAATAGAGTCACCCTAATTTATATTGTACAGTTGTTACCAAAAAGGAATAAATCCTCGTAATAAAACCCAAACCTTTTGGTCTCGAGTCCTCAACCTTAACCATTTAGGCTAAAGCCTCATTGGCTTAGGAGGTTACCTAAATTACTAGCAAGTTAAACCATGACTTGGTATTAATTAAAAAAAAAATTCAATTAGGTATATATCATTATCAACATGGTCGCAAATAACTGAGATTGCCTCTTTTTAAAACAGTATAAAATGTCATTTTCATTGATAAATTATTAAAAGGGCAGGTAATTATGCTTCAAAAATGCCCTCAAAAAAAAAATGCTTCAAAAAAGTGGTGAAACACATAAAAATTTAAGAGATTATTATAAATTTGGTGTCTCTACTTTTTTATTTTTTCTATTTTAGCGTCTTAGTAATTTTTTTTTTCAATCAAGTGTCTTGACTTGCAAGTTTACTTTTAATTTGGTGTCTCTAACCTATTTTACAGGTCAAACCACCTAAAAAATTACAAAACAGTCCTTAAATATTTAAAAACTTACAATTAAAGCCAACTTCTAATAATCTTGGTATTTTCTCATTTTGATATTTTTTAAATATTTAGTTTTAGCTTTATTTTATTTTAATCCTTGAATTAATTTTATAAAAACTTAAAATTACATTAAATAAATAAAAAATTAATTTGAAAATTATAATATTTTATTTAATTATCTTTTATTAATAAATATATAAATTAAAAAATAATTTAAATAACAAAGTTATTCAAATTAATAATTCAAACATATTTAAAAATAAAGAATGTTATAAATATGTAATAAACTAAAATTATTACATTACATATACCAATTATTGTAAAATGTTTATATTTATCAATTTATACATAAAGTAAAAAAAAAATTATTATTTGATTGTTTAAATATAATTATTTTATTCTATAAAAATATATTTTTATAAATAAGTACATCAATAATTTAATTAATTAACTCAGTAATGTTTAATTGTTAATAAATAGATTAAACTATTTATTGAAAATTAAATGTTATATGAGTTAAGTAATTAAATTATCGATGTATTTAATTATAGAATATATTTTTATAGCATAAAATAATTATATTTCAAAAATTAAATAATATTTTTAATTTTTAAATATGTAGGAATTATTTTTTTGTATAACTTTATTATTATTATTTTTATTCAAATGCACTAATAATACCAAATAAAATATTGTCATTCTTAATAAATTTTTTATTTTTTGAATGAAGTTTTAAATTTTTATAAAATCAATTTGAGGATTAAAATAAAATAGTAAAAAAATCAAAATCATTAAATTTTTTATGAAAAAAATTATTTATTAAATTTTGGGGTTTAATTGTAAGTTTTTTAAAAAATTTTAGGGACTGTTTTGTAATTATTTTGGTGGTTTGAACTGTAAAACAGGTTAAAGACGCCAATTTAAAAGTAAACTTGCAAGTTAAGACAGTTGATTGAAAAAAAAAATTATTAGGACACCAAAATAGAAAAAATCAAAAAATAGAGACACCGAATTTACAATTTCTCAAAATTTAATAAAGCTACCGGAAACCATCTCTATACAATAATAATCAAATTTTGCAATGGCAATCACAAGGGGAGAGAGTGATAAACTAGCATGGGATGGCAATTGGCAAAGAGTATATAATCTCAATATTAATTTGTTCTAAGATTATAGCAGTATAAGTTTGAAGATTAAGTAAGTAACAATATCGCTTGAATATGTGAGTTAAAGCAATGAAAGATGCCCAACAATCGAGTAATAGAACTGATGATTATTATATTCAACTTGCACATTGTGATTTAAATTGCTTTACTTTTACGTTTTTATTTATTTATATGCTGTACACTTTAAAATTCACTTGACCTTTTATCTCCATCATGCCTTTTTATTTTAGGTTTAGTTTTAAACTAGCTTGTTGAATTTAAATGATAAAATCTGAACAATTTATTTTAAATTTAATAGCTAAAATTATACAAACATGATCTATTATATTTAATTCCAACATGAGAGAATCCCAATTTTTAAAGTAGTTATGTTACTCTTATTAAATAGGAATAATGACATGGATGTTGTTTAGATTTTAAAATTTTTACAATTAAGAATTGTAAATTTTTTAATTACAATCGAGTGTTTAAACCGTTAAAATAATAATAAATTAGTACTTCCAATAGGTTGTAGGTTACCAACACGTGGCCATGAATTTAATTAAAAAAAAACATGTAGCCAGGAACTTGTTAATCATATGGATTTTAAGTATAAAATAATTATTTGTAATAGAATTAAAATTATTCTAGATCATTGAATTTCTAGTTATAAATCCCTAAGCAGCTTGACAAAATCATTGTAATAACCTCCCTTTAATTTTAGAGATAATTACATTTTACTCCTTATAGTTTACTTTAATATATTAAATGGTTCTTACATTTGAAAAATATATATTTTACCTCTTATATTTTATTTTTATTACATTACATTACCCTTTAAATATAAATTTTTCATCTTTTTTAATAGGATGAAAATAAAAAAAAATCACAGTTATGACATTATTTTATGATAAAAATATTCAAATTAGTGTATAAATATATTTTTTTATTATCAATTTAAATATTTTTTATAGGTAGTTGTCTCGATTTGGTTACAGACTAATTCACTGTGAGAGAGTAGATACCCAGCTTTTTAGGCTCTTAAGAGCCCCCATTCTCTCTCCCAGTGAAAGCAAATCTCGAACTCAAGATCTCTATTCTTAACTAGAAAACATTTTATCATTTG
>CANYLF010988179.1:0-10412 GCA_948193215.1 Bocquillonia castaneifolia | reverse complement strand
TTCTGCTGAAGGCTGACTTTTTGCATGTTTGCCAACCCATGGACCAATAAGAGATGACCTTCAATCACTCATGCATGCAACCTATCTATTTTGAGGATTGCTTTTCTTTTCCCTTTGCCCTTAGCTCTTTTTGCTTCTTCTCTTATTTTCTTTTAATCTCATTTTTGTTCTTGCAATATTTTACATTGTAAACATGAGTTCACTCCTTTCCCCCGCCCCTTCAATGACTAAGGGTCTCATTAGAGAACTCTTGGGTTACAGTCACAAAAAATGGGGCTACCTGCATGATTTTGCCTTGTCTCCTCTAGTTTCTGTGAGGGGTATGACACTTGACGAACGCTTTCTCAAGCGTACTGCTAAGTGTTGGAATCCCCGAGATCATGTGTTTCATTTCAAGGGCATTGAAATATGCCCCCTGCCTGAAGAATTTACTACTATCCTGGGTAAAAGTTACATCGTCCCTTCAATTCCTGTGGCCTTGCCCAGCTTGGAGTTGACTTTTCCCGCTTTCACGGTTCCACTCTTTGACTTGCCACCCCGGACCCTGTTGTCTTAATCGAATCATGGAATGCTGACACTGCCTGAGTTACTGGAAAACTATAAACATAAAATCGCTGGTTGTTTTGCTTGGCGAAGAATCCTTGCTTTCTCTTTATACTCAGCTTACCTACTAAATGACCCAGATGGTATGGGTGATATTCAAATCACTCATATTATTAGTTAGGCAGAGGCAGGTGCAGATCCTTTTCCTATCATTCTGGCTGAAACATTCATCGGCTTGGATAGTGTTTCTCAGGGTGGTCAGTTTAAAGGCAGTCCGATACTTTTGCAGGTAAACGGCGGTTTTATTATTATTGTTATTACTATTTTTGTGGTTATTTATTTATTTATTTATTATTATTATTATTATTATTATTATTATTATTATTATTATTTGACTGTCAATGTGACAGATTTGGCTGAGGGAAAGGTTAGGTCTTTTGGAGGTTTCCAAAAGTTTGAACCTTTACACGCCTAGGCAGTTGATGACCCGTTGCCTTTCTCGTGTTGCATTTAACCTAATAGAAGTAAAATGGGATGACCCTCTGAATAACAGACAGGAGGATAACATCCGTTGGCACTGTCGGACTACACGTATTATGCCTGTACTTCCTGATTTTGAGGGATCTCCTCTGCAGTCCCAGTTGCTTGACCGGATTCGTCGTGGGTGGGGCGGTAGACGTCAACTTATCAATGTGACCTTTCGTAGTAGCACGGTGACTGATGATTTTTACAAGGCCTAAGTTATGCTACAAAATCATGATCCATCTGTCTCCCGTTCCCGGGACATGACTACCCTATATAATGCAAGTAGAATATAGTATGGGAACACTACCCGTTAGGTGGTCTCATAACCGCCCTTTGCCTATGTTTTGAGAATGTTTTCCTTTTAAGCAGTTGTGAACATTTCACTATTATCATAAATAAGATAATGTTTACCAATAATTATGTTTTATTAATGTAATGCATTCTTTTATTTAGAAAAGTGTATTGTACTGATCGTGCCCAATATGCCCCCTGTTGCCAGCTGTCCTTCGCAGGTTTTCCAATTGGGAATTTTCTCTCAAATCCTAATCGCCCATAAATGGGTTTTCAACTCATTATTCATTTTTTTTATTATAAGTAATATTTCGTCAGCCTGTCCATGTTGATGGGTTGAGTGAATTCATTACCATCCAAATCTGAAATCTTGACTACCTCCTTGGGTTGGGTTTTCATAACCATGAATGGACCTTCCCAGGTTGGTTTGAACTTGCCTCAGGGGTCAAAAGGAATAGGCCTAGCCTGCTTCAGGACCCAGTCTCCCTCTTTAATAGAACGGGGCTTGATGCTCTTGTTGAATGATCTGGCCATCCTTTGTTGGTACAATTGGGTATAGTAGAGGGCTTTCTTTCTATTTTCCTCTAGAGATAATAGCTGTCTGTACTTCTTCTCTGCCCACTCAGTCTCTAGCAACTGTGATTCTAACACTACCCGAAGTGACTTGCATTGCATTTCTATCGAAAGTACTGCTTCTCCCCCATACACCAAAGAGAAAGGTGTTTGTCCTGTTGCACTTCTAATGGTGGTGTTGTATCCGAAAAATGGCATATGGTAACTGCTCTGACTAATCCTTGTATGTCCTGACCATCTTTGCTAGTATCTTTTTGACAGTCTTATTAGCAGCTTCAACGGCCCCATTGGCTTGTGGTCTGTAAGGAGATGATTTATGATGCTCTATACCATTCTTTCTTAGAAAGTCAGTTTTTTCCCCTTGAAATTGCTCTCCATTGTCTGACACTATGTGATGAGGAAGCCCAAACCTGCATTTGATCTTCTTGGCTAGGAACTCTGTCATGCTGTGTGCAGTAACCGTTGGGAGTGAGACAGCTTTAACATATCTGGTAAAGTACTTGATTGCCACAATGATATATTTATGACCATTAGAGGCAGTAGGCTTTATGGGTCCCATGACGTCAATTCCCCAAGTAGAGAAAGGCCACGGGGAAGCAAGATTGTGTAACTCTGAAGGTGGGATATGAATCTGGTCCCCATATATCTGATAGGTGTGACACTTGCGGACAATTCTGATGCAGTCCTTGTCCATGGTATCCTAGTAAAACCCCTACCTCTATATTTTCAATGATAATATGGGCCCACTCATATGAGGCCCACAAGTTCCTGCATGGACATCATTCATGATTCCATTAGCTTCTTCTCTTGTGACACATCTAAGAAGCATTCCAGCAGGTGATCTTCGGTACAACACGCCTTCATGGAAAGTGTAGTTCCTAGACTAGAGTCGTATGGCAAAGCATTGTCTACTTGTTGATTCCTCTAGATACTACCGTGTTTCCAGGTATCTTAGGACATCATAGAACCAGGGCTTTTGTAGAGCACACTATTTCCTCCTTCAGGTAACATGGCTGTCTAACTTTTGTCATCACCTGAGGCTTCATCTATGTTTTGCCAAGATCCTCCCATACTGAGGCAAGTGCGGCTAGAGCATCGGCCTTTTGGTTTTCCTCCCTTGGTATGTGAAACATGTTGCACTTCTGGAAGTAGCTTTTGACTTACTATAGGTGCTCAGCGTACGGTTTCAGTTTTTCATCTCTGACTTCCCATTCATCTGTCGCTTGACTGACAACTAATTTTGAATCTCCATAGACTAAGATTTCTTTAGCTCCTATTGAGCTTACTGATTCTAATCCGAAGAAGCATGCTTCATATTCGGCTATATTGTTGGTGGCCAAAAACTCTAACTTCTTAGCAAGTGAAATTTGTTCCCCCGTAGGTGTTATGAGCAATACGCCTATTCCTGCTCCTTTACGGTTTACTGCTCTGTCAAAGTACAAAATCCATTCTTGAACTTCTATTGCATTAAATCCTTCATCAGGGAACTCAAATTTGAATTGTTCGTCTGACTCTTTTGGATTGAAAACCAAGAATTCAGCAATTGCCTGCCTTTTGATTGTCTTCTTAGTTGTGTACCGAATGTCGAACTCAGTTAGTAGCACCAACCACTTAGCCAGTTTCCCAATTAGGATAGGGGCTTCATATAAGTGTCGCAAAGGATCGATCTTCACCACCATTTCCACTTGGTAGAACTGAAAGTAATGCCGGAGCTTGCGAGTAGCCCAAATGACCACCAGACAAGTCTTTTGAACTACATCATACTTGACCTCATAAGACAACAACTTCTTACTGAGGTAATATACCGCATGCTCTATCCCTGTTCCATCTGCTTGAGCTACCATTGCACTAATGGCTTCCTCTTCTAGTGCCATGTATAAGATCAGTGGTCTTCCGGCTTTAGGAGGTTGCAGTATCGGTGGATTGGACAGGTACTATTTTATCTTCTTGAATGCCTCCTGGCAACTGGAGTTCCACTCTTTGGGCTGGTTCTTCCTCAATAGCTTAAGGATGGGATCACAGATCATAGTTAACTGTGATATGAACCTGCTGACATACTGGATTTTCCCCAGGAATCCTCTAACTTCTTTTTCTATTTTTGGGTGTGGCATTTCTTGAATAGCCTTGATTTTGTCTTTGTCCACCTCTATCCCCTTCTGGCTGATTATATGCCCTAACAGTTTACGTCCTGTTACCCTAAATACACACTTTGCCAGGTTTAGTCTCAGATTATACCTGTCTGCCCTTGCTAAGAATTTTTCTAGGGCGTCAAAGTGTTGTTCCCTAGTAAGGGATTTAACCATCATATCATCTACGTAGACTTCCACTTCCTTGTGCATCATATCATGGAACAAGGTTATAGGTTGTAGCCATCCTCTGATACGTTGCCCCCGCATTTTTGAGTTCGAACGACATTACTGTGTAGCAGTAAGTACCATATTCTATCATAAAAGATGTCGTCATCTTATCAATCACAGCCATCATGATTTGGTTGTGCCCAGAATACCCATCCATAAAAGAGTACATAACACTGGCTGCCGCACTGTCAATAAGCACAACGATGAGAGGAAGAGGAAAATTGTCCTTTGGTGATGCTTTATTCAGATCTTTGAAATCTACACACATTCTGACTCTGCCATCTTTCTTAGGAACTAGGACAATGTTGGCCAACCATTCTAGGTATTTAACCACTTATAGGAACTTTGCATTCAATTGCTTGGCTATTTCCTCTTTAATCAATTATGCCCATTCTAGTCTTAATCTCCTAAGTTTTTGCTTGACTGCCTTCTTGTTGGGATCAATAGGAATGAAGTGTTTTGCTATGTTTCTGTCAACCCCAGGCATGTCTGCGTAGGTCTAGGCAAATGCCTCCTTCCATTTTTTAAGGATATGTTCAAATCTCACTCTCTCTTCAGGGGTTACATTAGATGCGATCAGTATTTCCTGTGGTATTCCTTTTGTACCTAAATTGAATGCATTTGTTTGTACAGAATTAACATTAAACATGCTCGTGAT
The DNA here is from genome assembly GCA_948193215.1 of Bocquillonia castaneifolia. Taxonomy (NCBI): domain Eukaryota; kingdom Viridiplantae; phylum Streptophyta; class Magnoliopsida; order Malpighiales; family Euphorbiaceae; genus Bocquillonia; species Bocquillonia castaneifolia. The sequence continues at coordinate 5,465 of CANYLF010988179.1, read as the reverse complement.
ATGATTAATGAAATGCACAGTGCTGTTAGGATGAACATTACACAAGTAAGCAAAGTCGGTGTTTATATCATTGACCTTGGAAACAAACACTTCCTCCTCATCAAAGAGGTCAGGAGTTATTACATCAATAGAATAGAAATGGTCCATAAGTGCATCATAAATAAAAGCATCAATATCAGAATAACCAAGCTAGGCATCAGTTTCCTTGCCATCTTCAGCCTCTTCTTGAATCACCAGTGCCTCTGTTTTGGCAGCCAGGTTCTCGGTGATAAGTTCTTCTAGGATCATAACGGAGCTTTTGTTGCTTGCAGCTTCCTTTGGTGTCTTGTGAGTTTCTGGCATAAAACATTCATATAAACCCCCTTTCTTGATAAAGCTCTACCTCTCTTTCTGTGAATACTCTCTTGTGTATCCCAAACCATCGCAGGTGGTCTGCATCTTGAAATCTGGAAGTGTATTGACCCCCTATTGATTCTTTCCTAGTCCGCGACCCGGGAGATAGTTCATCCTTTGAAGCATGAAATTGACCTATAGGCTCGTTTGTTCTTCCCTGATTCCCATGATCTGAAACTCGATAGGGGAAATTTCACCCCTAGGTGTAGCTTGCAGCACTGCTATCGAATGGAGTGGCTCAGCATTAACAGTCAAAATGCCTCCTTCATATGGGAATTTGATCTTCTGGTGAAGTGTGGACGGGACCCCTCCTAGGGAGTGAAACCATGGCCTGCCCAACAGAACCACAAAGGTCATAGGAATATCCAAGATAATAATGTTTACCTCGGATTCAATCGGACCAACTTTGATCCTAGCAGTGAAGGTACCCTCTACACTCCTCTTTGAGTCATCATATGCTCGAATGACTAAATCAGATGGTTGTAAATCAGTAGTTGAAACTCCTAGCTTAGGAAGGAGCTTTGATGGGCAGACATTGATAGCAGATCCGTCATCCACCATAACACATGATGTTCTCTTGCCATTAACCTCAGCGGTAATGTATAAAGCCTTGTTATGCTCCCGACCCTCCAAAGGTAGGTCCTCATCAGAGAACGTAATCTCACCCAACTTCTTTTCCAACATCAATCTAACCATGTTCTCGGGAGAAACATCCTCAGGAACTTGAATCTTGGACAATGCATCCACTAGAGCTCTCCTGTGTGACTCAGAATACACTAACACATCCCAGATGCTTGCATTGGCTTTGGTTTTCTTCAACTATTCTGTTATTAGGTCTTTTCTGACCTCCCCAATGTCTTTCTCTATTTCTGGAATAGGACCATTCCTCCGATGACTAGATTCTGGGACGTCAAGATCTTTTTTCTGATAATATATACCACTTCGGGTGACTTGTAACAAGGACTCATCATTCTGAGTCAAATGGAAAGTATTTGCTAGTTCTTCTTCATCTTCACTAGAAGAATACCAGGCATCAAACATATACACATCTCTGACCCGCTCGTCAAAACTTGTATGTAGCTTGTAAGGACCAGTCAAATCCCCCAACTGTGGAAATTCTTCCCTCAAATGTTCTACATGGTTGGCAACCATATCCCTCAATGTAGAGTCAGACTCAAAAGAAGCTAAAACCTTAGCTTCAGAAAAACTATATTCAATACACATATTTTGGTTAGGGGGAGGTACTCTATGATAGTTTGGTAAGGAGTTGTGTTTGGTGCTGGGCAGTCTGTTGTATAGGTCGGTGATTTTGCATGTTTCGATCAGATCTTGGATGGAGTGTTTGAGTTTGATACAGTTATCAGTAGAATGTCCGGGGGTTTGGTGGAATTTGTAAAAGGCATCAGGGTTGTAACCAGGTGAGTTTTGGTTGGGCGGGAATCTAGCTGGTTCTGGTTTAAGTAGGTTTTGTCTTTCTAGCCTCTCGAATACCTTGGACAATGGTTGGTTGAAGTTGGAAAATTTTTGGTTGGTGATCACCCAGTTTACATCTGCAGTTTTGGTGTTTGAGGGTTGGCTATATGTGGCCATTCCTCTCTAGTTGTTCTTTTTCTCTACCTTTATCTCCTCGCATTGCAACCTGTCATCATACAGGCTACCAAAAGTTTTAGGGTTCATTATCTGTAGAGTCTCTACCATGTTAGGGAGTACATTCCAAACCACCATTCTGACTTGGTCCTTTTCGGAAGGTCTATCCTTGAGAAGGGATGCTTTGTTCCTCCATACGGTAAGGAAGTCTGCGAACGGTTCATTTTACTTCTGTCTGGTCATTTCCAAGTCTCTTAAGGGAACCTCTAGCTTGGTGTTGTATGCATATTGCCCCATGAATGCTTCATAGAGTTCCTTCCAGTTGGACTGGATTGTGGTTGATAGCCGGTGGTACCAGTCTTGGGCTACCCCAGTCAAAGATAGAGGGAACACCCCTACCTTTTGTTCGCTGTCAAGTGGTGTGGCCACCATAATAGATCCATATTGCTTAAGGTGAAGCTTGGGATCTCTAGTTCTATTAAACTTCTGCATGTCTAGCATGATAAATTTGGGAGGCAACTTCTTCATGCCCTTGACTCCCATACTATCTAGGTTAAATTCTATGTCTGATTTCTTCTCCTGGACCATTTCTTGTAGTTGTTCCATCTTCCTAGTTAGGGTAGAGATAGCATATTGACCCTCAGTTCTATCTTCTCCCTTTGGAGGTGGATTCTCGGGTGTTCTTGTGTTGATAGCATGTTGAACCTCTTCCCTAATCATGACCCTCAAGGTGGCCAACATTGCATCCATATCAAATGGTTGTCCTGTCCCTGCCATTCTGTTTGAGTCAGTACCATCTCTGACTAGCCGTCTTCCTACTTCTCCAAGTTGACTGAGACTCAATATTTACTGTAAAACCAGAAGCGTTGGCAACATGCATGAGATGCATATGCATGTATGCATGTATGCATGTGTGCACGTATGCATGACAAGAAATAATAAACTCATTAGTTATACACGTAACAATTATTGTTAAAGGCAGGCCTTCCAACCTTATTGCTCCCACACACGTATTCGATCGGTCAAGAGTCCATTTCCAAGGTAGGCTGGGGTACTTTATTTCATCAACAGGAGATGATAGTACCGTCGTATGTAAATGTTCTCTCCAACTGTCCTAACAAATAATAGCATTTATGATAATCAAGTATGTTATCCTTTTGCCCCTACTCAAAGTTTTGGTATAGGCTTTTAGGCTTGATAATCATAGATACTTATGGTAACATTGCAGCAAATAGGATTAGCGGGTGCAACCCAATGGAAACTTCTACTTGTCATTACATATTGGGTTTTTGACTCTTTGGTTTGGCTAAGAAGGATCCCACAGAGTCAGACTCCCATTAACCATTACTAGGACGGTAGGAGATCCAGTATGGGCTTCCCATTAATCGTGACTCATTAACCATTGCTAAGATGGTAAGCCAGGTAGGATTTACAATCACTATGAGTGGTCCACCGATAATACAATCCAAGAAACTAGCATGGAATCGTTGGATTGCATTATAGATGGTACAGGGGTTTATAAGGACCCTAAAAATGCAGAACTACATGCAATGCAAAGGAGAACAATAACCAAATTAGTTAGAAAGATGGGAAATTGCTCAGAATCTTCATTCATTTTTATTTGTAAAAACTTCCCCAGTGGAGTCGCCACTGTGAACAAAGCGCCCGGGACGCGTTATTGTGTACCGTTGCCCGTCGGTAGGTGTCCAATGGCAATGGTGACCTACTCACTGAATGGATTTTTAATTTTTATGAAAATCGTGGAGTCACCACCCGAATTGCATCAGGATCACCTAGTGATTAACAAACAGGTAGATTCCTTATGAAACCCCATTCATCATCACACCATATGATTTCTGGGTTCAGAATGAGTCATCCATACTTGGGGCAATTTCCCATTTAATTAAGTAATAAGGTCATTATTTCCTACTAAAGACAAACAATATAAAGCAATAAATCACCCGGAAAGTAGGATGCAATGAATGGGCACGCCTAATATTTTTTCTAATCAAATTTTATTTCTGCATTAAGTCCGTTATATTTAACCCTAATTGATTGATTGCGATTAGCTGAATTTTGTGAGTTTCTATTTGATTGAATTGTAATTAATCGAGTGGATTATTTCCTTATTTATTTACATGCATAACATCCACAATCAGTTTCTATTTTATTTTTATACATTTCTTTTGTATTTTTGAAGAATTAACATTTGCACATTAATTCATTTATTATTTACCTGAAATATTAAGATGACAGTGATATACATACATCCTTAAAGAAAGGAAAGGTGAAATGAGTTTCTACCATTTTATTGTACTTATTACCGGGTTAATTAATTAAAGGTCCGATTCATTATTTACACATAGATCTAGATGATTTGCATAAAAATCATAAAGAAATCTTACCAATCGATCGATTCATCCTAGAGAGGATGAATCGACTGACCTTGAAGCTTCATTCGATTTATGGTTTCAAGGTCTTCATCCTCGCCACTACATCGTGAAGGTCCGGCCGAACCTTTGAATATTCGATCGGATGTTCTAAATCGGCTAGATCCAGATATTTGAATTTAAGCAGACAGGTGGGACATCCGAGACAATCTCAACATCCGGTCGGATTTACGTAAACATCCGACCGGACCTTTAAATATATGGTCAGACCTATAACCGGTCTTCCCCGAGCCTCTTTCCATGTATTATAATGTTTCCTTGCAGATGCACGGTATGCTAGCTAATGATGATTCATACAGACTCTTAAAGATCTATTTTGAATACTTAAAATAGCTTATAACGACAACCCAAAAATCTAAGGAAAATGACGTTGTGAAATCTTGAAGCTGAAGTCACCAGGCTCCATGTTTGGATATGAGAGGTTCTACATTCCCCTGGTTTCATACATAACTCATATATGCAGTCAAAATATAGAACAAAGTTAGTAAGGAAAGTACGTAAAAATTACAGAATATAAATAAAAGAAAACAAATGTGAAAATGCCCTTAGTCTGAATGTATGGATGTTTCGTGGATGGTTGGCTGCCTTCAGAATGGAGGTATGTTACCGCTTTCTGGTAAAAATGAGCTTCTGGATTGAAAGTTTACTTCGTTTGGAAAATTTTACTGAAACAAGTTCGGAGAAAAATAATTCTTTTTTTAACCCTTATTGCCCCTTCCTCTACTACATCTTTTTCTTTTTATAGCCTTGAGAAATTAGGGTTTTTCTTTCGACATCGAGAATCTACCTTTCCGAGTGGATGGGGTATGACAGATCACCTGTAACGGCTCAAAATTAATTAATAATTAATTATGCATTTATATATGTTAAATCACTTCACTAAGTATGTCATTAGCATCATAATAATGTGTAATACATTGCATAATATGGGGTAAGATATATTGTGTGTAATAAGGTTTGTGGGAGTTGGATTAGTTGAGGGACTAGATTGTAAGAAAAGTTGAGGGAGCTAATTGTAATAGAAATAAGAGTTAA